>CM017325.1:32562915-32632732 GCA_006937295.1 Carpinus fangiana
TGTTTTGGGCAAGCTTATTTCCTATTCTCAAAATGCTTTCATTGGGGGGAGGCAAATCCTAGACTCGGTCCTTATAGCGAATGAGTGCTTGGATGCTCGTATGCGTTCAGGTATGCCAGGTGTGATTTGTAAGTTGGATTTGGAAAAAGCATATGATCATGTTAATTGGAGCTTCTTGTTGTATATATTGGAAAGATGTGGCTTTGGAGAGAGATGGAAGGAATGGATAAAGTGGTGTATATCTACGGTTAGGTTTTCCATCATAGTAAATGGTTCTCCGGAAGGTTTCTTTAATAGTTCAAGGGGTATTCGACAAGGAGACCCATTATCACCGTTATTGTTTGTGTTAGTCATGGAGGCATTGAGTAGGATGGTGAATGCGACAGTAGAGCACGGGTTGATATCAGGATTTTCTGTGGGAGGTAGGGTTTTTTCAGATTTGGTGGTTTCTCATTCTCTTTTTGCTGATGATACGCTGATTTTTTGTGAAGCATGTCCGGAGCAAATTCATTATGTGCGTCTTATCCTCTTATGTTTTGAGGCGGTCTCGGGGTTGAAAGTAAACCTTGGAAAATCAGAAATGGTGGCTGTAGGAGATGTGGAAAATGTTGGGACCTTGGCTGCATCTCTTGGGTGTAGAGTGGCAGGTTTGCCCATGAAGTATTTGGGTTTGCCGCTGGGGGCTGCGTATAAGGTTGCTTCTATATGGAATGAGGTGATAGAGAAGATGGAGAGGAGGCTGGCAGGTTGGAAGAAGATGTATTTATCAAAGGGAGGACGGGTAACTTTAATAAAGAGTACGTTGTCTAATCTTCCAACTTATTACCTATCCTTATTTCCGGTCCCTGTGGGTGTGGCTAAGAGGATTGAGAAGATTCAAAGAGATTTTTTATGGGGAGGAATGGGAGATGAAACGAAAATGCATCTTGTTAAATGGGATCAAGTGTGCCGTCCAATAAAGGATGGTGGTCTTGGCATTCGAAATATCATGAGGTTTAATAGAGCTCTATTGGGAAAGTGGCTATGGAGGTATGCGACAGAAAGCGAGGCTCTTTGGTTTAAAATAGTAAAAGAGAAGTATGAAGATCAAGAAGGTGGATGGTGCTCAAAGGAGGTTTCTGGACCGTTTGGTGTGGGATTGTGGAAGCACATCAGACGAGGCTGGGATACGTTTGCACAATATGTGAGGTTTGAAGTGGGAATGGGTTCGAAAATACGATTTTGGCATGACATATGGTGCGGGAATCAGCCGTTGAAGCAAACATTTCCTTCTTTGTTCCGTATTGCAAGATATAAAGAAGCATGGGTGAAGGATAATTTTGTGTGGAGGAATGGGGTTGTTGAGTGGAATATATGTTTTGTTCGTGCTATTCAAGATTGGGAGATGGATGTGATTTCACCTTTCTTTGAAGTGTTGTACTCGTGTAAGATTTCACAGGGTACTTTAGATCGCATACGGTGGTCATACTCGAAGAAAGGGTTATTTGAGGTGAAATCGTTTTATAAGATTTTGTCCATTTCAAATGCCGAGGTGTTTCCTTGGAAGAGTATTTGGCGATGTAAGGTGCCAAAGCGTGTGGCTTTCTTTGGGTGGACTGCGGCACTTGGGAAAATTTTAACACATGACAATTTGCGCAAGAGGAATATTGTAGTGGTGGAATGGTGCTGTCTGTGTAAGAAGAACGGGGAATCAGTAGATCATTTATTGCTCCATTGTGAAGTGGCAACCTATTTATGGCATTTTGTACTCACTTTGTTTGGTATGGAATGGGTCATGCCGGAAAAGGTTTTAGATTTGTTTGCTTCATGGAATCAGGTGGGGGGGAGGGAGCTCACTAGAGATATTTGGAGGATGGTCCCATTGTGTGTCATTTGGTGCATATGGAAGGAGAGGAATGCACGGATTTTTGAGGATACGGAGTGTTCGGTGGTGGGGGTGAGGGAGAATATGATTACTATGTTATATATGTGGGCAATGGCTCATTACCGAAATGAGATACAAAATATGGAAGATTTCTTGCTTAAATGCTCTTTGTATAGTTCGTAGGGGTTCTTTTGTACATTTTTTTAGGGTTGCGCCCCTTTGCGCGTTTTAATAAATTCATTACTTATCAAAAAAAAATTCTCTTTTTTTTTGAGATATCTCTTAGACTGGGTTGTAGTTTTTGTTCCTAATTTCTCCTCTTCAAAATCTTTTAGATTTTGCAAACTTTTTAAATTTCTGATGTCTTTAGGGTGTCTCTCTTGTATACTTTTTATGTATGAGGGCTTAGCCTTTATCTCTTATCTATGCTACAAGGAACAATTGGGAAACACATTTCTAATGCAGGGTCCCAATCATTATAGTGCAGAAAACAAGTAGTCCCAACCATCAATATACTTGATCCATGAGTGCCTATGACCATAGAATTCCATTCACTCATGAGTGCCTATGACCATATAACTCCCATTCACCCCCAACATTGCTGCCTAGTGAGGGAGGGATGAAAATGTTCTGCTGTATGTAAGCTGCAGATTGCATTTTTATGAAATGATCTCGTGGGATTCGATTCGAAACTTGTGAAATGACCTCCTTCAGTGGCCCTACCACACTTTGTCATGATAATCATCTCAAAATAGGACTGAATTGTTGATAAATTATCTATCCTTGTGTCACACTTGTTGAGTCTGGACATATGTGGAAAAGGTGGGGCAAACCTATTGTTTCAGGCTTTCTAAGACGTTATATTTTGAAATAAGCCTATGGGATATCTCCACTGGACACTTTAATCTTAGATATCTGCTAATACTGAAGGATTCTTGGAGTGGATTATTTATTGTAAGCAGACTCTTCCATACCCTTTTCCTCACATGCTCGTATGGATTTTGTCAAATGGACAATGAACTTTTTTTTTCAGATGCTCATTCTAGCAAAGGTGATAAGGCTCGTTTCTCAGGTGTGGATGATTTTCAGAATGATATAGTTGGTGCTGAATAGCGTGTAAAGTGTTGTTCATCCAGATTTAATGTTACAGGGGTTTCAAGTGCCACACCACAATCATATGCTGATGGCGATTGCATTCAATCAATACCCGGGAACAATCTTGCGCCCACTACCATGCTACAGTTTGCAAAGACCAGAAAGTTATCTATTGAACGTTCTGATCCTAGAAAGTATGTCTGCTACTCTCTCTCTCTCTCTCTCTCATTGTAGCATATTATTATTTATTTTAAAAGATCTTGAATTCCTTTTTTCATGAAGATTTCATACGATTAATTCTGATAGAGCTTGTTCAGTGGAGTGAAAAGTATCAGCCAACAGTCTATATCTGCATTAGGCTCTATGGGGTTGGCAGTAACTAGTTATTAAAGATCCAATTGTTGCTTGAGCATATGGGAAAAAAACCTCTTCACAGAATGTATTGTACTGAAGTCATTAATTTTGCTGACAATATTTTATCTCCATTTTGTATAAAACTTTTCATTTTGTTGTCAATTTGATTAGTGTAAACATATCCTTATAAATAATTGGAATATGGTTAGGGACAATATAAGAATTTGAATTATAGCTATTAAACCTAGACCAATGGGACTCATGTCTTTTATTATATGCAATGTAGTGTTTTCACTCATTGATAACTTAACTTAGAAGATAGTCAAATTGATACATAAAAATTGGCACAAATTAGTTGGATGGATTGCCCACATTGTTCCTTACTAGGTGAGACTAGACCTTTATAAGTGATTTTAGGGAACTTCAATTGTAATTTGGCTTGACTAATCCAAGCACAAATGTGACTAGCGTTTTTCTTGGGTCGTTATAAATGGCATCAGAGCTACTTAGTAACACCATTTAGTGGGCAAATCATAAAAGTGTTCATGGGTATTAAGTCTTACATTGGTTTCTTATTAGGTAAGACTGGGCTTTATAGGTGATTATAAGGAGTTCCAATTGTAACTTTACTAGTCCTTTTGGAATAATAGTACAAATGTGACCAGCTCTTTTCCTAGACCATTAAACAGTGGTGAACCATCGGTCTGTAAAGCTTAGGTTGATGGGAGGTAGGCCAACAACTTATATAAAGTTTGACACGTAATCAATGGCATATAGATGATTGCCTTTCATGTTCTCTTAAAGCAAGTATAATTGTCTGAAATGCAATATCATTTATTTACCAAATTACCATGTTAGCTTCTCTAATTTTATCTACATGCATAAATTATTTGCAAGAAATATAAGCAGATATGGATGTAGATGGCTTTTATTCCTTAGGCATTTGCCACACTATTCCTTGTTTTGAGGCCCATTGACTTGCCTAGTTTTACAACCTTGGAACTTCCCAAATTAGCACACTGTGGTAGTCACTTGTCTTGTCATTGGCTCAAGCAAGTAAATCTGTCTTCAAAAGGAGAAACATTAGAATGCTAGAGAAATACATTGAAAGTAATAAGTAGGGGTGGCAAAATTTAGTTCCAAGTGGTAGAACCCCTTAGGATAACATATTTTAGCTTAACCATAAACAACTTGGGCTTGGGTTTCTAATAGTCAAAGTATATATTTGGTTTATTTGCATTGGGTTCGATAATATAAATTACTTTGTTAGTCAAAGTATACATTTGATCATCTAACATGCCGTAAAATGTATATACATATTGATTACATAGAAAATCCAAATGATTATAATATTCTTTTTTAACCATTTCAGCTGTACCCTCCTGCGGAAGCGACAGTTCTTTCACTCACATAGAGCTCAGGTGACAAGTGCATATCGTATATGCTAGATGACTTTTTGTCCCCTTTTTTTTTTTTTTTTCCTTCTTTTGGAATTATTGGATATATCCTTTATGTTTTGCAATTTTTTGCCGTATTAGCTTTTGTTCAAATTGATAGGCACTTGAGTTTGCAAGTTTCCTTGCCGAAATGTACGACCTAGATAAATTTGCTGTCTTTTGAACTTTTATATTTTTTAGAACTTGTCCTAGTTTTAGTACATAGTTACAATTTCAGGATGTCATTTCTTGAAGCATTCTAGTATCTGTATTTGACAAGATTATTTTTTAACTTTATTCTGGAGAGTGGATAAATCTTCAATTTGTTGTGATAGGTAAAGTAGGCAACTTCACTGCCCATTGCATTTCTAAATATCGTAATGTAATAGAAATTCAATTCATAGTTAAGGTCTGATTGGAGATGTTTTTATAAACAAGGAAAATTAGTGCCTCTTAAAAAGTACCGAGTTTGAATGGCATGAAATTATCAAAGGCATGGTGTAGATGCACAAGTTATGATTGAAGGCAACTTTATTGAAAGTGATAAATAATTCTGTTCTTGGCTTTTGATGCTATATCCCCGAAAGATGGTAACCTCATGGGTGAATCATTTCAAGGATAAAGGTATTTTGTATTATTTTGAATGGGGACAATAGTTTCTGATGTGGAGTGAGATTGTTACTTGCTTTGGGGGTTTTAGTATAGAGAAGGAAGGTGCACCAAGAAAAGTTGAATGGAATTTTTTAGAGACATGGCTTGAGCCTGAAGGGAGGTACTCCCATAGAGAACATGATGTGGGTATTTCATGCTTTCTATGAAGTGTGGTTCTTTTGATAAAAGTTTAAATGCATCCTCCTTGTTCTTATTCTGTTTAAATTGTGAGCATATATCAGGGACTTCAAAACCTATCCATTTGGTGGTAGTGTCTATGAGCTATTGGCCAAGGTCTTGACCAATGGGTGGAAGATAGTGCTTGTTAGGATGTCTATTTCTGACGGGAGACAGAACTTGGGTTTAGTCCATATAGCATGAGATTTTGGAGAGGGGATTGAATTAGGTGTTTTGAGAATGTTATGCAAGCTGGATTTTAAGAGCGCTTGTGCTCATGCTTATTGGTTTTGAAGTATATATCGAAATTCTGGGGGTTTGGGGTAGAATGAAGAAGTTGGATTCGGGGAGGTTCTCTATTCTTTGTCAAGGGATGATTAATTCTCCTTTTCTTCAGCGGTTCTGGAGAATTAAGATCTCCTATCCAATTTTCTCTTTGTACTGCTTATTAGCTGTTTAGAAGGATGGCTATGAGAGCTACATAGGGAAGTTTGCGGTCAAGCTTTAATGTTGGTGACATGGTTGGTGCAGAAGTGATCATGATCTGACTCCTGTTTGCCGTTGACACCTTAATTTGCTCTAGACTGGAACCCGGATCATTTTGACACCCAGAGTTTCTTCTTCTTTGCCTCAAGACAGTTTCTGGTTTGAGAGTCAACTTGAGCAGGAGCGAAATGGTGTTTCCAGAAGGTGCATAGAGAGGATGGATGAACTGCTGGTTTTACTAGGTCGGTGCATAGAGAGGATGGATGAACTGCTGGTTTTACTAGGTCTTAAGGCGGGCATCGCATTTGAAATTGTCTCTTGGCTTCTCAATTAATGCTAGGGTGGTTTGGGATTGTTTGACAGTGTGGACCAAGAAAACTTAGTAACGATAGTAGTCTGGTCTTAAGGTGACAAATGAATTATATGGATACGATTTTTGGTTGGGAATCAATAAGCATTATTATGTTATTAAAAAAAACTTATAAATCTATTTCTAGAATTTAGTTAGGACAACAAAAATTTATCATTGATATTAAGATGGCAGCTGAAATTATTTTTGGAAGGTCAGGAAAGCAATGAATTCTCAAGGGAATACAAATTTAAAAGAAATTACTAATTTTCTATTTTCATTCAGTTTGGAATGCTATTTCTAGTCATTTTAAACATTACATGTTTATGATCTTTTCAATTTTGCATGGTGCCTTAAACTAATGAGTAAGGAAAGCAAAGCGCGCGGTGGGAGCCACTCACAGCCCCCACAGTAATATGCGCAAGAATTTATGGAGGGGTGATAGGCTGGCCAAGCGCTGACGCTGCTTACTTTGCAGAACTCACTTGTGCGGGCATCCCAATTACCCGTCACTTATCAAAAAAATATATATTTGTTCAGAGTTGCTGGCAAACTATGCCAACTATTTTTTATTTATAGTTATGGGAGGACCTACATCATGAATTCAATATCCTATATGCTGCTCTTGCATAGTTTCTACCAAGAGCTGTTGCGGCTTCTATAGGGACATAACTAACCTCTTCTTATTTGACAACATCCTCTTCTGTTTTTGATGCTTTTACTCAAAATATATGAATCAAAACATCTGAAAATAGATTATCTTGTGCTTGAAGCCTATGGCACTGGAGCAAGTATTAGCTGATCGGGATAGTGAGGATGAAGTTGATGATGATGTTGCAGATTTTGAAGATCGAAGGGTATGCTTAATAACACTAATTTGATTACTATTATTATTTTTTATATTTTTCTTTCAGCAATTGCTTCTTTTGTTTGAACAGCAAAGCTCTGTTGACCTAACAAAAAGATAATGGCTAGCTGAGTCATTGAAGATTAACTTTTTAGGATACAAAATAGTTAATAGCTGGCTGAGACATTGAGAGTAATTTTAGGTAACCTTCAAAAAACATCAATTGCAACGACCATAATTAGGACAACAATAAAATTGGAATTGATATAATCTTCTCTATGTTGCAGGGATTCGTGGAATAGTTCAGGATAGTTTATAAAAAAGTCATTTTTGGGGTGACCATGTATTTATTATGAAGAACGTTTTAAAACTAAACCAAATGGCAAATTTTAGAACTTTCCTGGTTGTGGGTTGAATGTTTCAGTTGATTGGTCTGATTCTAGGAGTTGGAATGCACAAAATCAGTGAGTTCATTACAGTGACTAGGAGTCTGATTACAGTGTCATTTTTAAGGCTGAGTACTTAAAAAATATTTTGGCTTATACATGAAATCTATGTAATAGCAATTGAAAAGTCCCACCATGTTGCACACTTCTGATGTGTCAACCATATGGTATGATCTGGGTTTCAGAAGTTGATTGTTAGTGGTTGTAATAATTGGGTATTGCTGGCTTTTTAAATATATGTGTACACGTGTGCACATCTTTGCTTTTATCAGTGGTTCTTCCTTCTATGTGGTCATTAATGAGATTAAAATGATACAACAAATGCTTGGTCCCGTCTTTTTTGAGTCAATGGTCAGTTTTCTGAACATTGTTGGGCCTTGTGTTGGGTAATATGGGTTAGCTCCTTCAATTTAATAAGCACCTATGTCCATCTTTTACTAGGAGATGTTTTTTACTGTCCTTGTTAGTGGTTCAGAAGATGAGATGGCATTGATAAACTCTACCATGTTGCAGATGCTTGATGATTTTGTTGATGTAACCAAGGATGAGAAGCTAATGATGCATATGTGGAACTCCTTTGTGAGGAAGCAACGGTAATCTTCTCCCTCCATCTTGCTTTGAACTCTTATTTTGTTGCTTCACAAGGGACTTTCTCTCATTTGATGCCCATTGTCAGAAGACAGTCTAAACTGCCTGATAGGGTAATATTTTTCTGCAGTGGTGCCTAGTTGTTTGAAAAGACCAAACTGAATGAAGCCATCAGTGCCATTAGGGAGTGTTTGGATAATTATGAATCTGGTTCAGTTTGTTTCTGAATCAATGATTGCTGACATAAGTTCAACTTTGAGCTAGTTTTGATTTATGGGCATCTCGCCTAAACCATGCATTAATCACATGTAAATTTTTATGGAAACATTTATGCACTAATATTGAATTTAAAATTGATAAATTAAGAACCAATTCCATATTCCGTAAAATTTGAGTAACATAAAAATCTAATACTAATTGTGCTGTTTAGAGCTAGCCTGCTTTTATGGTTTGTCAAACACCTGTTAAATATTGTTTTATAATTTAGCTCTCCAGGTCCAAGGCAATATCCTTGGCTATCATATATTTTCTAGCTGCCTCACAGGTGCTCATTTTGGCCTTCCTCTTGTCTATTTGGCATATTACCACCCTCTTCAAATTGGTGTCCAGTGCATGTCTGAATCACAAATACAGCCTATTTTAAAGACTTCCAGTTTGTGGAAGAGTTGCTCAAAAGTCTTTGTCACTATGATACAAACTAGAACTGGATGTATGCTAGAAAGCTCTTGGATTTCATGCAATCCTTTGGCAGTTCTCTTCATTGTCTTCAATATTGGTGTTAATTCATTTGAGGTTTTTGCTTGAAATATCCTATATTTTGGTAATTTCAGGGTTCTAGCGGATGGTCATATTCCTTGGGCATGTGAGGCTTTTTCGAGATTGCATGGACCTGACCTTGTCTGTAACCCTTCCCTTATCTGGTAAGCTGTTTTCATTTGATTTTGAACGTGGTTGTGCACATTTGAATTCATCACTGAAAGTTTATTTTCCTCACTTCTGCTGGACTCTACCCTTTTTCATATTAATAAGCTGGCACATTACTTTGATGAAACATAAAATGTAGTTAACACTTTTGGCACGTCAAATCTTGAAAATATGGGAAAGGACATGGTAAGGATATATGTGTGGAGGGTGTGGATATGTGTACTTATGCTGTACGTACATAATATACATGCAGTATCGTGCAGTTTTAACTTCATCTTTGTTTTCTTTTTGATCAGTAAGATTTGACCCAATTTGTAAAAATGACATGTGTCCCTTTAACATGTGAGAAGCACGCACATTTTTAATAGCAGGAACATAGTTGGAAGAAATTTATTAAAAAAGCATGTGCAACTCATACTACTAAAATATTTGTACTTCTCACATGCTAAATGCTCTTTTCGGTCCCTCCCATCATATACCGTTCTCTATATCTTCTCCTATCTTTATCTCATCCTACGTTTTCTATGAACTTTTTTCAGTCTTTCAGAGAGACTTGACTACAATCAGATTCTATTTTTATGGCTTCTGAGTGAAATTGAAATATCACATTTAGGATGGAAACATGAGGTCTAAATATGCTTTTATGGCTTGGCAGGTGTTGGAGATTATTTATGATCAAGCTGTGGAATCATGGTCTCCTTGATGCACGCACCATGAACAATTGTAATGTTATTCTTGAACAATTCCAGGATTCATATCCTAAAAGCTAAGGAGATGATGTATTTTGAGCCAGCGTAGGATTTTACAGGCAAAGATGAAAAATACTTTCTTCTTTATGTGCTAATCTTGATCTCCACTTCTGTAGCATCTTTTTATTTTCAGTTTTGAGCCTTAGGCCTACCCTTCTGTGAGTCAACATACCTTGTATCCGACACCACACNCCCCCCCCCCCACAAAAAAAAAAAAAAAGAGGTTTACTTTGTGTAATTTAAACGAAAAAAAAAAAAAAAAAATGTAACTTTATTTACACTGTCTTGGCTTTTTGCCCAAGATACGAAGGATCTGGCCATTTTTTTGGCCCATTTCCAAATTCTTATTTGTATTATTTTCAAGCATTATATTTCTGCTTGGGCCTGTTCTTGGGGAGCCCACCCTTCTTGAATTTTGTTTTCTTGCAACCCCCTTCCCATATTGCTTGGAAAAACAAAACAAAAATATAAGTGTTCCATGATGTAAGATTGTGACTGACCTACAGTCCTTTTAAGATTGATGTCTTAGCAAGATATTTGAAATCATATAAGTTCCTTTATATGAGAAATAACTAAGTGATGGTAAGAAATAAAATGTTTGTTTTTCTTCAAAGAAAATACCTTGCTTTTCAGAAAACAAAGAATTTTTATTTCATAAACTCGAGTGTAATTTGTTAGATTTTTGCTTTCTGAATTCATAAATTCCCAAAAGTTTTGATGTGTGGTGCACATAAAAGTTTGAATGTACCTGTTACTCGGGAGTTTCAGAGTTTCCTTCTTGGTCAAAACTCTTCTGTTTCACTAACCATATATATTAGTATCCAAGGGTGGAACTAGAACTTTGAGCAAGGGGCGAAACTAAAACTTTGAGTGAGGGGGACAGAAAAAAAAAAAATAATTAATTAATTAATTAATTAATTTTTGAAGGTCATAGAAAATATAATTTATGATGAATGTTTTAAATTTTTGGGACTCAAAAGTATGAGAAATAGACTAACTAGAGCTTATATTTTTCATACTAAACAGGAAAAGGTCTGAGCAAGCTTGTGGAGTGAAAATAAATATAGTTTTATTGACTTTTTAATATTTTCACTTCTTTGTGCAATGTGAAATGATCATGAGAAAGGATTTTACTTAAAGGAGACTTCAGTATGTCCATTTTAAGAGGTAAAAAAGTCATTTGGGGGGACAAAAATTGAACCATAATAGTAAAGCTACTAGTGGTTTTGAGGAAGTTTCAAAAATCTTTGGGGGATACTCGTCCCCAAGCACATACATAGGTCTACCTCTGTCAATATTTATTAATGTCAAGTAAATTCAATAAACAGTTTGAGTTCCAACAAAACTATAGGGCATAAATATTTCTCCTTACCCTAGCCTAAAAGCTCCTTCTCATTCGTGACCGACCGCAGCTTTCCAAGCACCAAAAAACACTAATGGTAAGACTAAGGATCTGTTTAGCGTAACGATTTCAAAACGTGCTGTTTCAAAAAGTAGTGCTCTCAAAATGCAATAAATTTAGTAAAATTGCACTCTTAAAATGCAATAAATTTTAGTGAAATTGCAGTTCGGTCTTAAAAATTGGAGTTTGACCTTTAAAATCATACATTTTAAAAAACATAAAGTGATTTAGAAATGTAAATTTTTTTTTAAAAAAAAAAATGACACTTTATGCTATTTTGTTTAAAACACTTTTAACACTTGAAATCGCAAGGTCAAGTGCAAGAGAGTATTCTTACATACTGTAGAATTCTTACATAACAACAGTAGGACAGAAATTTCATTAAAAATATTTAGCATTAATTACTGACTAATCTCGTTACATATATATATATATACACACCAGGTTGTTCTTTTCTTTAATTTGGATAAACAAAAAGTGATTAATATTTGTAATTAAGTGGTATTTCCTCTTCTTTTAAGAGGGGATCTGAATCATCTGATTGATTTTGCGCCACAAGTGAGATGAGAATTGAGAAAGAACACCAATATATAGATAGCTTATTAATTGCTACAAATGAAATTTAAATACATATATGGTCGAAACAATACAAATTATAGAAGGCAACATAAAACAATAATAATCATTACATAAAACGCAAGAAATTAATTAAGCATATTTACTCCAAAACACCCTCTCCTCTCACATGCATTTACTGCACCAACTCCGAAATCCAATCGATATGAGGCAAATCTGAATCCAATAACCCCCAATTACTAGAACTCCTCTCCCCCTCTTCAAAATCCCTTATCTTCAAGGCCCTCAAACTCTTCAAAAACTCCGAAACCCCATCATCAAAACAATTACTCTGATCATTCTTCTTCTTCGTTGTCAGCTCCGGCACCGACGACGGCGACGGCGACGACGACGCGGATTCCTCCCCTCCGTTCGACCCTTTCCCGCCATTCCCCCGTGGCCGGTACGTGGAATGACTCTTGTATTTGGTCTCCGACCGCAGCTGCTCCGGCGTGTGAGCGAAAAAACATACCTTACGCTGGCAATAGCGCCCAGCATTGCATGCACGCGTGCGGTACCTCGCCGGGTGTAGCCAATACTCGAACACCCCGTGCGCAAACTCGCAGGCGTCCCCCTTGTGGCATTTGCCGTGCATGCGGAAGGCCGGGCAGGCGACCGCCGAGTAGCTGAATTTGCGGGGGTCGCGGCGCTGCGCCTTTTCGCCGCGGTGGGCGTAGGGGCACTCTGTCCAGTCGTGGCTGCGCATTCTCGGGCACCGCTTGATCTTATAGGCGTACATGCGGAACTCGTCAGCGCAGAAGATAGCTTCGTCGATACTGTAATCGGCGGGGGTGAAAACAATATTGGGAAATTGGCGCTCGGATAAAAAACCCGGATTCATGCCTTTCAACATGTTTGCAATACGCAAAAAAAAAAAAAGAAGAAAAGTGCACAAATTTTTTATATATGAGAAAGCTATATGATATTTTTATTATGGGATTTGTATGAAATCAAGAGTGCATGAGAATGGGACATATATATATATATACAAATCACAAATTTAAGATGGAATGGAGGAAAGAGCGGAATGATAATAATCTGCTAATTAAGCTTTAGTCTGTTCATGATACCTCGGATTATGTGTTAGATGCTACAGATAAATGTTTCTGCAGGTTGCAATGTCGCTGAAGAAATGAAATGGGATGAAGAAGGTGAAGAGATATATATAGAGAGAGAGAGAGGGAGAGAGACCCATCAGTGGAAGAGAAATCTAGAGGGAGCATTGAATTGAAGGAAGGTGAGGGAAAGGGTGCATTAATTTATAGTGAGAGGAACTGAAGAACTCTGCTTGGTTGAGTTAAAATCTAACCATTATGCGGTTACTTTTGAGATCCAGGTACGAATGGACCTTTGATATAACGGTAACGGAGGTCGTCGGCTGGGGTTCCCGGTGATGGGCGCATGCTCGCTTGGTTTGCCACTGGGAAGACGTTGGTTAACAGAGTCTGCCAGTTGTGAGGCCGTGGAGAGGTAGGTTGGCCATGTCATGAACGTTTGGCCATTGTTGCAACTTGCAAAGTCTTCATGATGCGTAACCTTTCACTTAACTTAGACTCTTCAACATTCATCTCACCGGCCCTGCTTTCTTGAATCATCAACGCTAGCTATAAAAGATAACAGTCTCTCTACTTTTCATACCCAATTATTATTATTATTATTATTATAGCTTACACGAAGTATTTTAAGTAATTTTTTTATATCAATTATTTAAAAAAAAAAAAACACAAAGAAAATCACTTGGGGTTCGTTTAATTCGCATATTGTATATTTCATTAAGAAATTGAATAGTTATTACTGAGAATAAATGAGAATAAAATGTAATAGTTATTTTTATTCCTTAGTTTGGAAAGAACACATGTGTGCTCCAACTAGAATTGAATCAAAATTATTAAAAACCTCAATTATATTTTTTTCAACTCATATTAAAAAATATATATAAAAAAATAAAACTAAAAAATAAATTGGGTGGCCGAGACCACCCCCAAAACCCTCGAGGGTGGTTGCAACCACCCTAAAGGAGCTCTGAGGGTGGCCTGAGGAGCTCCTCAAAATGCCACGGGGGTGGTGCAAACCCCCTCTTTTGTGGTGGCCGACAACCCACTTTATTTTTCATATTTTTTTTGTTAGTTTAAAATAAAATACAAAATAATATGGGTTTTTTTTGGAAGATGCAATCTATTGCTTAAGGAATTATTCCTCTCATTTTTTAGAGGTATAACTATTCCTCTTCGTAATAATGGAATTGATATTCCCACAAGAATAACCAAGGACAGGTTTAGAAAGTTTGATGGGGAGTGACCAAATTGGTATATTTATTTTTTGAGCAAGGCCAAATGCCTTTAATTTTTTTTTTTTTTTTAATTCCTAAAATTTTTTTTTGGAAGATTTGGGGGTAGGCTAGGGCCATCCCCTATTCCCCCCACCCCCCCCCCCCCCCCCCCCCCACACAACAAAAAAACACNAAAAAAAAAAAACCCGCCTCTAGGAATAACCATTCATATGAATAGGTTCTTTCCAAACAAATGAATAATAATTTCATTTTATGGGTTTATTTCGCAAACCAGAAAGGGCCTTAAAATACACTATGTCAATAAATGTGACATAGATAATAATATATGACCACTAAACCATTGTCACCAGTGGTAATTACGTGACAATTAGATTAAAAGAAAATAGAAAATGTTAGGTATTTTCCTGATATTCTCATGGTCGTGGATATTATTTTTTAAAAAATAGGTAAAAAAAAATAAAAGTCAGTTTCTTTTTTACTTTTAAAAATAAAAATATTTACCTAAGAGAGACAAGAGAAGAAAATAGGTGGTCTAGTTATTCCATAAGCAATTAATTATGATAATAAGCAGTTATAGAGCAGTTATAAAGAGTCCAAAGAAGAAGAAAGAAATGTACGTAGGCAGAGAAGGTGACCTCAACAGTTTCAAAACTTTAACGGACGTTTCAGACGAGGGTATAAGAAGCTAGCAAAACGACAGCGTCGACTCCCCCACAGAAAAAAACAAAGTTTGCTTAAATATGGCAAACGCAAGAAGATGCACACGTGTAAATGATAAGTGACGTGACCTATATTTACGACAAATGTATTAAAAGATTCTCACATGCACGTGTCGGAGGATCAAAGACAGGAGCTGGAACTCTTTTAGGGTGTCCTTCGGTTTCGCAGGCGTTTCTTTTGTGGTTCGGTAACAAAAGAACAAAGCCAACATAAACCAAACCCCCTTAGAGTATTTATAATGGATGAGTTAAATGATACTTTTACCTAAAATAACTCTTTAAATTGATAAAATATCATCTATATTGGATAAGCTAAAAAAAATATAGAATAGATATTTCATTAAATGAGCTAAAAAAAAAAGCTACATGTAGCGGTACTATTCAAAAAGCTATTTTCCTAAATTTTCTTCCCACGTCTTTTTTTCTCCCACTATCTCTCCCAAAATTTTTTTTCCATAATTTTTTTTTTTGTTTCTCTCACCTGTTTTATCTTTTTTCAAAATTTTCTCCTATTATTTCTCTTTCTCACCTCATTTTTTCCAAAATTTTTTCCTATTATTTCTCTCTCCACATCACTTTTTTCTCAAAAGTTGAAAAACAAGATATTTAAGAAAAATACAATCATATTAAAAAATTAAAAAAAAATAAAAATTAGATGATATAGATAAAAATATAACTAATCGGATGTAAGAGGCCCTTAAAAACTCATTAGCTAAACTAGATAAATTGAGTTTTTATGAGTTATTTTACATAAAAAAAATTAGTTTTTCCATTGTGAATGCCCTTAAGAGCCTTTACTACAAAATGGTGGTTGGTACATTAATTTGTAAATAAACCAAATCCCCAGAGTTTTTTTTTTTTTTTTAACAAAATTAAACGTTGATTAATTATGATCAGTTAATTGTATAATATATCATGCAAATAGGGTAATTGGATTTGGATAAGAATTCCTTATAATTTTAAAGAAATTGTACGTACTTTTTGGTAACGATTAAATCATAGATATGGTTGTGATATTTTCCTATCAATAAATCACTTTGAATAATTTGAGATAAAGTGTATGTTTAGAGATTTTGAAATGGACTTGCATTAATGTAATTGACTCAATTAATTGTAATTGATGATTTCGTTTGTTGTATATGTATTAAAATATTTTATGGTGTGCCAACTATACCCAAGGCGGCCCATGAGGCCCGCCTACCTAAAGCCTTCTAAGGAGAGTTGGGTCGATCTTCTCACTAGTTACACATACTTTTCCTCTACTTATACTATCAATTTAGATTCTCTCTCTAATTAAGAGCCATCTTTGACTTAAGTATAAGAGGCTCTCCCGGTCCAGTAGAACCTGCAGTTTTCATTTATCTTTTGTCTTTATTTTGCAAGAGCCGCGCTGTCAGTCTGACATAAAAATGAATGCTTCGACATTTTACAATTAAAAATAATTTTAATTAATTTTTTTTGTTTAGTAAAAATATTAATAATATTTTATTTGATGATACATACAAAGAATATCAAAACAATTGTTACTCATAACTTTTTTTTTTTTTTTGAAAAATATTTTTACTCATAATATTGTTTCTCATTGATGTGGTTTTGTATAGGAAAGAAATAGATGGAAAAAAAAAAAAGAAAAAAAAAAGAGAGGAATAATGAATTAAAGGGAATTAAATGGTGATTTGTTTGTCTTTAATTTGATACTATATAAGGCTTTTTTATTATTAACAAAAAAAAAAATCATGACCATTGATAGTAGAGTGCTTTAACTTTAATTGTTAATTAGTAAAATTAATTTTTTTCTTGGATGAAATTCCAATATAATCCACCTAAATTCCACCATATTATTTTATTATCTACAACTACGATTTTTTTTTTTTTTTTGAAAATGTGTAATACAAATATAAATATAGTTGCATTTAAATTAAGTATACATTAATTGTAACTGAATAGTGAATAGACTTAACTCTCCCTCAAATATAATAGTGAAAAGGTAAGATTTTCAACCACTCTAAAAAGGAAAAAGAAGATTAATTTGCTTAATTAGCACTCAGGAGAAACGGGTCGGATTACTCGATCACCTTCTGCCCAGCCGGGTCGCCATTATTATTACCAGAGCTTCATCATAATCCCACAAAACAAGCTCCACAACAAGAGCCTCTCTATTACACACTTGACCCTAATTCAACGGCCTAAAATGCATCACTTCCTTTTACCTTCTAAATCCAACGGATCAGATAGCTTATAGACTCACCAATGATCAACAGTCAACACCATCATACCACATGCAAGTTAATTAAAAAAAAAAAAATCCAATCTTTGAAAGGAGATATCGAATCTTCCAAAAATAGTAACAATGGCATGCATAAAGAAAACTGGAAGATCCAAATCCGGCAAGGAAATAAGGTTTTTCCAGGAAAACCAAATCTTTCGAGAGAACAATTAATGGTAAGATTGGGGAGGACATGCTTTTTACATGTACTGTCAATCCTAGCTAGATTGGGAATTCAAGAACTCCCAAATCGCCCTATCCCCTATATATATATATATATATATATATCAAATTTTTGCTGAAGTTCCGACATTGCACTGCCGGCCAGAGAGTTTTTTTGTTTAGAATAATTTAATTAGTTCTTCTTAATTTTTCTTGTCTTTTACAAAGAAAGAAGTGTTTAGAGAAAATCATGGAGAGAAAACTAAGAAAGTGTTCGCAATGTGGGCGCACCGGACACAACTATAGGACGTGTAATAATGTTGTCAACCAGAGTGACCGAGTGAAACTCTTCGGCGTGTATTTGACAAACAAAGGAGATGGTTCTGTAAACAATAACCTCAGCCGGGGAAACCTTAGCTTAAACGTGGCTACTCGTGTAAAAAATAAAGGTATATATTTTAGATTTCTTTTTTTCTAAGATTAGGGTTTGGATATGCATGTGTATTTGTTTATTCCTTGCAATTTTTTACTACTTTCAGCGTTTAATTAATTAATTAGTTTTTCATAATTCTTGTTAATTGACCAAGCTGTCATATTATATATGCATCACATAGAAAAAAAAAATAAAGCTTAAAATAGTTACAAGCGAATGCTTTCAAATATTGATTTGTGGAGACTAAAATTGACTAGAATTTTTTTTTTTTTTTTTTTTGACATGATTATAAATTATTAATTAGTTTGATTGTCAATATTTACCAACCTCCTTAAATGTTCGACTTGGCTTTCATTGAATATGTTTGTGTTTGTTTCCTAAAAGATTTTGAAGGTTCGAAAAAATTCTTATATTTTTGAGGAACTTCAAACATTTGTGTCAGTTTATTAATAACTAGTGATCTGTAATATTGTAATATTCCCATATATATATATATAGGGGGGCCGTGGAGTGAGGAAGAGCACAGACAATTTCTAGTTGGTGTGAAGGAGCTCGGGAAAAGTGATTGGAAAGGAATTTCAAAGAAGTTTGTGAGCACTAGGACCTCAATCCAGGTTGCTAGTCATGCACAAAAATATTTTCTCAGACTGGCTGCCGATGAAAAGAAGAAACTCAAACCAAGCCTATTTGATATTTCTCTTCAACAACTTGTAAGCTCTCTCTCTCTCTCTCTCTCTCTCTGATCTCTAGATCTCTCTCTAGATCTCTTTTATATGTAAGTGCCGTTAAAAATGTGACACGTTTTATTTATAGGAACAAAATAGTACTCCTGAAGATTTTCTAATTTCACCTACAGAGAAAACATTGTCTGAACCATTATCAGAGGTAAGTTTATCCATCATCCAATGAATTTATTCAACTGTCATCTAACTGAGATGACGTAGCAGTAAAAATTAATCTTTGATTATTTTTCTTACAAGTGCTAATCAAATAAGTGATTTTCACCACCACATTATCAAATTGTACAACAATTGTATTTATAAGACTAACCCGTTAGTCTTAACGGCTTTGTGTAATGTTATAGGCTACAACCCCAGATGATGAGGATGTGAATCAATTTCCTCACATCTGCTTGGATATTCCACCACTTGCTCAAATGTCGCCCCCAACATATGCTACTCCAAATTACTGTGGTACTATTCCATATATGGTAAGATTCAATTTGATTTTTGTCATTTTTTTAGGGTTAAATACAAAAGTGGTCCATGTGCTTTTGGTGATTGTACTTTTTGACAGTTTAAAATCAATCATTCTGTCTGTTTTCATTAGTGAGTCGTTTGCCACGTGTAAAAAAAATATGGTCCAATCACGTTGCGTCACGTGTACTATCTCCACATAATCATTGCATGGCAATCATCAAATACTACTAAATCAATTCTCCATTTGATCCCCATTATTTTTTTTCTTCAATTACTTCTTATTTTCCCATTCTTTTTTCTAATTTTTATTTTCATTTAAATCTTTATACTTAGTGTAATTTGCTTATGTCTTGATAGGCGGGAATGCATAGCAATGTGCCGTTCATCCCAATGCCAAATTTTGGTTGCCCAAGATATCCCTATCGACATGGAACTCCGCTAAACTTCCCTGCTTGTGCTCTTGTTATCATTCATCCATCTATCTGACTTTCCTTCACCACCGTCTATTATCTCATTGAAGGTGCAAATAGGCTTCATCAATTTAGATTGGACGGCCTCGATCGTACATCCCGAAGGATATATCGTCTTCAAAAGTTTTGACTAAATTAATGTAGCTCATTAATTTGATCTTTCTGATTAAAGACTAGAAATAGAAGAATATTGAGTCGCTTGAGCTGCGGGTTGTGGTTAGGAGCATTAAATATCTAAAGATTATAGCAATATCTTTAGCAATTAATTAGAGCTATCAAATATGGATCGAAATCTTCTATAAAATTTGTGGAACTTATTTGGCAGGGTTTTTTAAATTTTGCTCTCTTTTATAATAAAAGGTCAAGATTTTCCCAAGCCATCCATCCACTCACATAACCCTAAAACAATAGCTCAAAAAAACACACGCACAAACGTTAACCTAATGTTGTTATTTGGGCAAATTGTCAAGCTCTTTAGGCAACTAAATGAAGAGGAAAAAAAAAGGAGTCGAATCAATAAGCCAAATTAGTAAACACTATGACTGTAAAAGAGAACAAAAGAAGTGTTTGCCTTGCAGCTTCCAGACAAGAACAGCTAAAAAAAATGAACAGATATTGCTGCTGAGCATCACATCATTTGTACAGACCACTTAGAAACTGGAAAGAATTGAATGGCAGAACATGTAACAAAAGCAAACTGACGTGCACATAATCATACAGAATTTAGGGGGTGGGAGGGGATTCGAATGGTCCACTTGATTCAAATACAAAAGACTGGTCTTATATGCATATACATGCAATGGATCGGTATCAGGAAGAACAAACTAAGAAGAGCAGCAGCCAGACTTCTGGTTCACGGGTTGTCCTCGTATCTGGACGGTTGGCGGCCCCCTTACGTTGCTCATTGGCTGACTTGCCATCCTGCAAAGGGATGAAACGATGAGAGAAGGCATTGCACACATAAATAGCACTTAGACAACCATAACAAAACTGAAGCTAAATTTATTTCTTAATAGCATGATATACACTCTTCTCTAACTAATTATTACAGTAAATATGCATATAAGAAGTACCTATTCTTGATGTCAGCAGCCATGGCCATAAAAGCCTGCTCCACATTAGTAGCATTCTTTGCACTCGTCTCCATAAATGGAATGCCAATTTCATCCGCAAACGCCTTAATAAACAAGTCAGATCAAGTCCACCGTGTCATCTCAGTTATCAATAGGTCAGCAAAAGAAAAAATAGCCATGGGTAGGGAGCCTAGTCTTTACCTTGGCTGTTTCGGAAGACACAACTTTGTTAGCAGTGAGGTCACACTTGTTTCCAACAAGAAGCTTGTTTACATTCTCACTAGCATATCGGTCAATTTCGTTCAACCATTGCTTGACATTGTTAAAGCTCTCTTGATCTGTCACATCATAAACTATCTGCCACATATGCCAAGGACATTCATTAGGAAACAAATTCAAAACACAATGCCTTGGCGTACAACCACGAGAAAAAGGCCAAAAATTTTACTATAATGCCGTGTGCTCCACGGTAATAGCTGCTAGTAATTGTCCTGAAACGCTCTTGTCCAGCAGTGTCCCACTGCACATAAAAATAAAATTAAAAAATTAAAAAAATAAATAAAAGAGCATCAACATCTAGATTGAAACAATAGTGACTTTCATAGAATGCTGCATTCGATAGACATTGTGGATGTGCACCAACAACAAAGTTATTATATCATGCTTCTTATCATATCTGAATACAACTCAGGCATCCATGCATGGTTAAACCCATGACCTCACCCTCCACTTATTTTAGAGGGAGAAGGTATCATTTAGTGCAAAGACCCTTGGCTTACTTATAATTCAAGACAAGGCAACTAAACGGGAAAAGTAAGCACAAAAAGGATTAATCAAGATGTGAACAATATTCCCTTGCAATTGCCAATTAGCTGGTAAATAAATGCCCAGAAACTAGTACAAATCCACCAAAATAAAAAATAAGAGGGGAGAAAAAATCTTACGATTTGAAGTTTTATGGTCTTCCCATCTTGCTCCACAGTGCGTATTTTCTAATAATAGGTGGAAAAAAAAATTAGGTTTTATATTGCTTCAAGTAAAATCACATCTATTAAAACCCACAGGTGATACTTACAAAGTCAACTCCAATTGTGCTAATGTAACTGTCCAGGTACGAATCATCCTATATCAACGAGACAAAAGAGAATACTTATATAAAAGTATTAGGAAAAAAAAAGAGGCAAAAGAAATCAACACTTTGCATTTATATCTAGAAATTCTGCGCAATAGAGTTCAATAAGAAGCTTCAGTATGCTCGAACCAGAAAACGTTTCAACACAAGCATCTTTTCCATTAATTTTACACCAAATGTTTCTTTTAGATGCATGCCAAGATTCACGCATAAAACAATAAGTTTGACGATAGGCACAACAACTTAAATAGACAAATACTACAATGAACATATCTACACATGAGATAAGAAGCTAACGGTTAAAAATTTAGGACTAAACAATGGATCAACATCCCAACCATCACACATAAAAGTCTAGAATCCACAAAATATGTGGTTCAGTGAGTAGAATCCCATACTTTCACTTTAATACAAAGGTCAAACTCATAATTTTACTTAATAAGATATTTCTATCAGTAAAAAATAAGTTTCAATCAGATAACTAGATAAATTAAAAGCAAGCTTTCAACAGAAAGTATAAGTATTTAATAATGAAACCAAAATTTCCATGGAAAAAGTCATAAGACTATGAAAGTAATCAATGCAAAAACACACTGTGAAATGTGTTCTCAAAAACATTTTTCAAAGAATTATTCATGAGAATAGCCTATCTCAGATGCAAAACAGAATTATGTTTCCTAGGATTCTTTTTTGTTTTCAGTTTCATAAAAACAAAACTGTTAACGACATCACATTTGTAAGTTTTCTTTTTGTTCTATGAAATTGTTTTTAAAAACTGTTTTTGTTAAGACAAACCAAACAGGCCCTTTATGACTTCTGTTCTTGGAAGACTACTGTTGGTCAAAATCAATGCTAACACGAAAACGTTCACTATCAATAGATCTTTTCGCCAAGTATGTTCATAACAATTTTATGGGTTGAACCATGAGGTGCAGTAAACCATTATTATTTTCATCCTTTACATGCTAATCAGTGTGCCACAATTTCCTCTTGGTTAAAGAATTAGCAATGAAAAACAGGGGAAGCAAAGTAAAAGTTAGCTATGATCGGCGGTAACTATATCAGCTTTAACAGAATTCATGGTAAACAATCACTTCGATTCACAAAATTCAAAGTTTGTCAAATTACATATGACCACTAATTTAAGATAAGCATCCTCTTTTCTAAGTAACAAAGCAAAGGATAAAAATTTAGACACAAACAAAGGAAATATTAAGAAAAAAAAATTAAGCTGATGAATTGATAGAATATCCAGAGAGGTCATTATGTAAGGCAAATTCAAATATATGAGCAAGAAAAATATTAATTAACACTTTCAATAAAGGCTGGCATTTCGACGGCTTACCGCAAATCTCAGAAGAAGACATGATTTGCCAACTCCAGAGTCTCCAATCAGCAAAAGCTTGAATAAGTAGTCACTGCAGAAGAGAACATGAGTCAATAAAAATCTTTTGCTGCAGTTTCAGCTTATCGCAAACTTGTAAACTTTTTTTTCTTTTTATAAGGTAAAAATATGGATCTCTGTATTTAGAACAAAATAATTCATTGGGCTAAAGACAAACATTAGTGGAGCCTTATCAAAGAAATTCAGTAATATCTTCAATTAAATGCTTAGGTATGATCTTCTGCTGTGAGGCACATGATATGGCACAGCAGAAAATGGTATTCATGTAGCCTAATCCAATATATACTTAACTTGAGAGATAGATATAATTTAGAAAAATAGCTTGCAAGAGAATAGAGGAAACATGTCAGTAGTATTTCAAGGTGAACATCAATCTGATAATCACAATCTTTCACAAAAAAAGGAATCTCTTAATTGAACCACACACAACCGCATGCAGTGATAGACAAATAAAGTTATGCAATCAAACTAAACATTCAGATCTGAAACCTATACACGGTTAACTTATGGACGTTGAAAATCACGATCCAAACAATGAACGATTCTATCATAAAAGAGAAATTTAATAGCAAAACTATCAAAAGCTCATCGAAGCAGAAAAAATCCCCATTTCAGATCTAAACGGATAAGAGAATTGATACTTCCTATAAGTTTCCGACAAATGATTAGAAAACAAACAGTGAGACAATTGAATATACGCAACAACGAATTATCAATGAAAAAATCATTACTAAAACCACTATTCCCCCCCTTCTTTTTGTCGGCAACCAAACAGGAAGGCAAACTTAATTTCCTAAAGACGAAAAAAAAAAAGCGAATTTACAAATTCACAAAGCACAAAACCATCAGAGATCTACCGCTTAGTAGCGGAAAGCACAAAGAAAACAAAACTTAATTTCCTAAGGACGAAAAAAAACAAAAGAAAAAAAGTTAATTTACAAATCCACCGCCGTGAAAAAGCACAAAACCACCAGAGATCTAAGAGAATGTCAAATTCACAACCGTTTAGTAGCAGAAAGCACCAAAAAAAATGGAAAAGAATTTTGCATTTCGAACGGATTAACTTTTTTTTTTCTATTCCTTTTCATATTCTGGGCGAAGAAACCGGGGTTAAAGCTGTAATAATCGAGAAAAGGAGATTGAGAGAGGAAAAGCTTACTATTCAGGATTCATAACTGCGATGCTTATGGTGGCGGTGGTGGTCGATCTGTGAAGAGCTCGACCGGAATTAGACCGGTCAGACCGGGAACGCTAGACCGGGTAATGGCGATGGAAAGCGGAGAGAGAGAAGAGAAGTTCTTAGGAATACGTGAAAGTGAAAACTGAAGGGGAAAGAGGCGTCAGAGATGAGTAATGAAGAAAATGGACGCTGACGAAACCGAAAAGGTCGGGTGTGCACGGATCTGGATATGGACCCCTCGAGAATAAATGTACGTTGTCTTTTATAAGTATGATTTTCATTTCGAGCAATTTACACATTACTCGTTTTCATACTTTCTTAAAAAGGTTTTTAAAATTCAAAGATTTATCACTAAATTAATGATGATCATAAAAATTACTCCATTCATTTTATGAAGAGAAATGTTAAACATCTTATATTTGTTTTAAAAGTTGATTCTTAAATGATGTATCACAATCCCATGAGTTGGTGACACATCTTCCAAAATAATAAATTTTATGAAATTTTAACAAATTATTTGAGAATTAACTTTTGAAAAAAAAACAAAAAAAAAACATATCGTGTTGGTTCAATTGTTCAAATGAACTGGACAATATTCAGTTAGTTATATTTAAAGGATATTTTTGTCTTTTTACTTTTTTGAGGACAAAAATATCATTATACTATAACTAACTGAATATTTTTCAGTTCAAATTTTTGGATGTATAGCACTTCTCTTTTATAAAAGTTTTAAAATCTAAAATAATACTTACTAATTAAATAATTAAATTTACTCGTTAAGCTGTTAAAACAAACGGTGATTTAATAATGTTTATACTCGGAACATGGGGGAAAATAATTGATTTTAAATCTGTCCATTTACACATGAATACCGTAGTAAAACACTTCTTCACACGTGTTGATTCACTCAGGATATTAGGAACCAAATGCATTAATAATTGGTTGATTCAATGGACACTATGATAATTTTATTTAATCAAAAGCCAATGTCTAAAGAACGCCAAAATGCTTTTCAAAAAAAAAAAAAAAAAGAACGCCAAAATGTGTTTTTTTTTTTTTTTAATCCAAAATATGATTTTAAATAGGCGGAGCCATTTTCTGAAAACATGAGGGGACAAAAATAACTCATAGAACAAGCCAAAATATTAATTCTAAGTTTTATATATTTATATTTTTTAAGATGGATATGTGTTGCTATTTTATTGGCACTCACGTGGCATCTAACAGAATCTGTTAAATGTTTTAACGGAATTTGACTTCATGAACTAAATTATTTTCTTGACATTTAGAGACCTCTGATTTCATTTTGATATGACATTAAGTGATTTGTAATTTAGGCCAACCATTTTGCATTTATCCCAAAAAAATATGGATGTTGTTTTAGAGTTAGGATCAATAATTACTTGCTTAATTGATGGCTATTGTCCAAGAGCTATGTGGAACCGATCAACAGACAAAAATTTGTTACGAACTGATCTCTTATAAAGTGACATATGTTTTTAAAGCATGTGAGAATCACGTGTTTTCTTATCAATGTTATTAAAAAAAAAAACACTTGAAAAGCACATGTTTACTAAAATAATATGTGCTTCTCACATACTAAGAAACACTTGTCACTTTATTTGACCAATTTGTATGAATTAACAATAAATTAGTTTGTAACTAATTTTTGTCCAAAGTACTCAACGATCCAAATAACCCCTAAACGTGAGAAAAAGAGGGTAAAAGCTTTGTCCATCACTCTCTATTTAGACATGTTGTGAATGTGAGATTTTACAAATTTACAAACTTTAAATCTTGATTTTTTTTAATTCAAGTTCTTAAGCAACAATGACCGCGCCTTTTTTGTGATCACAAGGTGTCATTCTATTTTCTCATTTTTCTCATTAAAATTGTGCCTTAATTTTCTGCCGGGAGCAATGTGACGCTAATTGCAAATTTGCACAATCGATTCATCAGAAGAAGCTTCTCCAAATTATTTAACAATATATATAAGAAGAAGAGAAAAACGTATGGGAAATATCACATAACAAATTTGAAGTAAAAATCGTCTAAAGCTATATATGTGCTACAAATTTGATTATGGGTTCCAAAAGAAAGAAAAAAGAAAACCACCATTAATCTTTTCTTTTTCTAGAGAAGATTTAGATGATGATGCAGGCCAGGCAGCACATATATAGCAGTACTGTACGTAATTAATTAATTAATTAATTACCCAGGGAATCGAATCATTTGAATCTATTGGCGGATTTGTTTGAATCTTGGTGATCGTCCCATAGGTCTATTAAGGGCAAAACTCCAGTTTGAGTACCATCACTATCATTGTCGAATTCTCCATCAAGTGTCAATCCCTCGATTCTTGCCATATCCGCTTTAAATCCCACATCTACATCTGCATAACAAACAGACATGCATGTTTCAATTAATTTTTTTAAAAAAAAATGTTTAGGGTCAAATGTGGTCGTTAATGATTAAAATATATATATCCTATTTGCAATAACAGGAAGATCCTTGTTCACTGCTAATATCAAAGCGAAAAAATTTTATGCAAGAGAAATGTCGTGGGAAGCCAGCATCTCCAACATATGCTCTAAATAACCCTTTATAGTTAAATACAGCTATTTTTCTTCTCAAACAGATGCTTTAAAATAAAATTTGCTACGATAAATTTTTGAATATAAAAGTTTAAGGGGAAAGTATGGATCACCCTCCTGAAGTTTGGGGTAATTTTCAATTCAGCCACTGATGTTTAAAAAATCGCAATGTGCTCCCTTGAAGTTTCAAAATTTCTCAATGTAGACACTTTTTTTCAAAATGCCATCAACAGTAACTTTTTTGTTCTCAACATGTCCTCAACAGTGATTCCGACGAAAATCTCACCGGATTCCGGCAAAATCTGAAAAATTCGCTAGAATCCGGTGAAATCCGGTGAACCCACTTCTCCAACGCCATGTTCCCAGCCAGATTTGCTCTTTTCCGACGATTTTAGGCCCTAAAAAGATCAGAAAAGAGAGAGAAAAAACAAAAAAACAAAAGCCGGCCAGATTTCGCCAGATTCCGGCAAGTTTTCGCCGGAATCACTGTTCATGGTTCGCTGGAATCACTGTTGAGGGCATTTTGAGAAAAAAATTTGAAAGTGCCTACATTGAGAGAAATTGAAACTTTGGGGGGACACATTGCGATTTTTTAAATATCAGTGGCTGAATTGAAAATCGCCCTAAACTTCAGGGGGTGATCTGTATTTTCCCCAAAGTTTAATGTAGCACTTTGTAAGTTTTTTTATTCTTTTTTTTTTCTTTGATTTCTCTCTCCCTCTTCAAAGTAACGATAAGAAATTAAAAAAAAATAGAGAGTTAAATAGATATTTTCTGTTAGGGACTAATAAAAAATTAGTAATTAAAATACAAAAAATTGTATTTTGACTATCATTATTAGAGATGATCTTAGTGACAACGTGGTAATTATATATTAGCTAGCGAGATGACAAATGCATGCCATCGCTATTATGAACCCTGGCCTAGAATAAGTTGTATAATATGACATGCATGCATATCGGCCACGTACGTGAACTCAGGATCATTAGGCTATTCAAGCGGCCGGTGACGTTTTGTCGTCGCTGATGATCGATTTTCTTGGTAGTGTTTGAAGAAATTAATTATATCACACCAACTTCTTCACCATCCAACTGATTTTATTATTACAAAAATGGCTAAATCACAAAATAGAACCGCTCTTTTGACAGACATGATCCAATCCCCGAATTAATCATGATACGGGTCAATACAGAAAATACTTCATGTCTGAAAACAAACATTAATGTTACAAATCTAAATATACGGAACAAATATATGTGATTTTTCTATTTTGTTTGATTTCTATATATAATAGAATCTAAAAATAATTGAAAAGAAGACAAAAAACGACCAAAAGAAAATAAAACGAAATTATTGCATATTATTTTCTTGGATCTAAATGAGTAAGAGAGAAAATTTACCTGGATTAGAGAAGAACCAAAGAGTAATGGCGCAGAGGAAGAGGACAAATGGAATAAGATGCACAGCATTCTCAGCAAACTTGACACGTGCCTTCTCCTTCTTAGCCAACTCGGCGATTGGATCGTACACAGGCAGCTCGTTGTTTTCAGAGGAAGGTGTCCGTCTCAGGCCGCTCTGCGGCTCATTAGGCGACGGTGACGACCCATGCATAAAGTACTGATCCTCCGAGACGCGGCTCCAGCTCGCCGATCTATACATCCTTTTCTAATTTTCCTCCTCGGCAAACAAAAAAAAAAACAACAAAATATGGGAGAATGAAAAGTAATGGACGTTATACGTACGTACGTACGTGTCTATCTAAAAGAAGAGAATATGAATGGTGTTTGTGGGTGATATTGTACGTGTTTCTTGTTTGCTTAATTTGACTGCCCTTTTTTTGTGTGATTGCGTGGCATAATATATATATATATAGATTGACTGGATCTGCCATTTTTTACTCTTTCTGCGTGGAGTAATTTTTTTAAAAATTTTTGTATGTTTTTTTTAAGAGAATGATGTGATTTTTAAAATTATTATTTAATTAAAATTTAAGAATAATTAATTACAAGTTCAATTGTAATTTTAAAAATCACATCATTGTGACACAGGAAAACAAAAAACAAAAAAACAATAAAAACTTCTAGCATTGCTAGCTCTTCTACGTTCCCGACCTAAATGTAAACATGTATCATTTGAGAAATGTTAGGGGTATTAATTCTTTTACTAATATATATGTACTTAACATGATGTGAAGCTTATTCATTAGAGATTCTAATGATTAAAACATTTATTAAAAAAAAATGCTACGAATACTAATAAATAAGTTTTACATCATGTTAATACTCATCTGTTAGTACTCGTATCATTTCTTGTTTCTACACTTTTCAGCAAAATAATAATAATAATAATAATAAATCTCTTTTTGGTGTGATAAAGTTCAGAATTTGTCCAAATTTAAATATTCCCTTAAATAGGGTTGAAGCTTCCACGAACCCAAATGCATCCGATTCATATATCCAATTCCTATCTTTTACTTTTCAGTTAATCTGTTTTAGTGTTCGTAAATATTTTTGTTTTGAGCAAGAAAAAAAAAAGATATGTTATAATGCAATAAAAAAAATTATTTGTTGTCTATAAAAGCCTTAGGTGACAAGAGGCCATAGGTCCTCATTTGTTGTTGCTATGGCCCCACCCATTGATGAGTCTTGGCCTCTTGCCACCTAGAATTTTTATGGGCCAAAAATAATCTTTTCATTCCATTATAGCATATCACATAATAAAGAAAAATATAACACAAAAATTAACCTGTGGGCTGGGGTGGCTCACTTCTAATTTAAAATTTCATATTTTCTCTCATTTTTATACAAAGAAAAAATATTAGTTAAAATAAATCTAAGAGTACGTTTGGTTTGGTATATAGAATAAATCATGGAATATAATAGTTATTCCGTTACTTGGTTTCTCTCTTATTTTGTGATTTGTTTACATTATTACGATCGATAATATAATTTAAATTAGGGCACGTTTTCAGAGAAATTAATTTTGGCCTCTTGATGTTTAATTATGAAGTATAAGCTCAATTTTATGAAAAATATTACACATTCCAAATTTTTTTTCTCTCAAATATAGTACTCCAAATGATCTGTCATAATCCCAAGAGATGGTGACACATTTTTCAAAATACGGACAGAGTTTTCTTGTATCCATTTTTTTAATAACATGAGATGCACATTAATTTTTAGTAAAATTTATTTAAAATTTGTCCCTACTATTAAAAAATATATGCATCTCACATATTTAAATGACACATGCCATTTTTATAGACTGAATTAAAAAAAATTCTTCTAATCCAGTTTGAAGGAAAACTCTGTCTGCTCTCTTTATTATGATTTTTTATTAAATCGAATAGAAAATAGATAAAATATCCTTATATACTCCTATAGTTTTGGTAAAAATGAATTTAATTATGCCCTTAAACTAAAAAAAAAAGAAAAAAAAAAAAAAAGAAAGAGTTTCCTGGCCGTAAGGTATGAGTAGTGTCAGTAAAGCCCATTAAGTGTGATCAATATAGACTATAGTAATATGACCAGCCATTGACACATCTCTATGGGCACCGATTTCTGTTTAGCCTATAGGTAGTATTCTAATGTTTCTATAATCTATTAGTTATAGAGAATAACTTATATGCTCCACTTGCACAAAAGGTGTTTTTTGTGCAGGCCACTCATAATTTGCCACCTCAGCATGGAACACACAATCAAAATAAAATCAAACCCACCTGATTATACGAGGAAAGAAATGAGAGAAGAGAGAAATAAGGGAGAAAGAAGTAGGGGTGAGCAAATTCACCGCCTACTGACAACCGATCGAGTTCCGACCGTGACTGACTAGCACCGACAAGAAGATGGGCGGTAGGCGGTGGAAAAAAATTTCTTCCGACAAATTTCGGTCGGTAGGCGGAAATATTTTTGGGAAAGTCGAAAACCGACTTCCCCGACCCGACTTTTACCGACATGCAAAACGTTGTCGTTTTGATATTTATTCTTAATATTAATATTTATTTATTGTATTTTCCAAACAGGGATTGTCTAGCTCAATTGGTTTCACGTGTGTCCTAAGACCCTCAGGTCGTGGGTTCGAGTCCTTCTCATATTCTGGGCGAAGAAACCGGGGTTAAAGCTGTAATAATCGAGAAAAGGAGATTGAGAGAGGAAAAGCTTACTATTCAGGATTCATAACTGCGATGCTTATGGTGGGGGTGGCGGTCGATCTGTGAAGAGCTCGACCGGAATTAGACCGGTCAGACCGGGAACGCTAGACCGGGTAATGGCGATGGAAAGCGGAGAGAGAGAAGAGGAGTTCTTAGGAATACGTGAAAGTGAAAACTGAAGGGGAAAGAGGCGTCAGAGATGAGTAATGAAGAAAATGGACGCTGACGAAACCGAAAAGGTCGGGTGTGCACGGATCTGGATATGGACCCCTCGAGAATAAATGTACGTTGTCTTTTATAAGTATGATTTTCATTTCGAGCAATTTACATATTTAAATGACACATGCCATTTTTATAGACTGAATTGAAAAAAAATTTTCTAACCCAGTTTGAAGGAAAACTCTGTCTGCTCTCTTTATTATGATTTTCTATTAAATCGAACAGAAAATAGATAAAATATCCTTATATACTCCTATAGTTTTGGTAAAAATGAATTTAATTATGCCCTTAAACTAAAAAAAAAAGAAAAAAAAAAAAAGAAAAAAGAAAGAAGAAAGAGTTTCCTGGCCGTAAGGTATGAGTAGTGTCAGTAAAGCCCATTTAGTGTGATCAATATAGACTATAGTAATATGACCAGCCATTGACACATCTCTATGGGCACCGATTTCTGTTTAGCCTATAGGTAGTATTCTAATGTTTCTATAATCTATTAGTTATAGATAATAACTTCTATGCTCCACTTGCACAAAAGGTGTTTTTTGTGCAGGCCACTCATAATTTGCCACCTCAGCATGGAACACACAATCAAAATAAAATCAAACCCACCTGATTATACGAGGAAATAAATGAGAGAAGAGAGAAATAAGGGAGAAAGAAGTAGGGGTGAGCAAATTCACCGCCTACTGACAACTGACCGAGTTCCGACCGTGACTAACTAACACCGACAAGAAGATGGGCGGTAGGCGGTGGAAAAAAATTTCTTCCGACAAATTTCGGTCGGTAGGCGGAAATATTTTTGGGAAAGTCGAAAACCGACTTCCCCGACCCGACTTTTACCGACATGCAAAACGATGTCGTTTTGATATTTATTCTTAATATTAATATTTATTTATTGTATTTTCCAAACAGGGATTGTCTAGCTCAATTGGTTTCACGCGTGTCCTAAGACCCTCAGGTCGTGGGTTCGAGTCCCGCGGGCTTCTTTTGTAGTTTTATTTAAATAAAATAAAACTACGAGCTGCTGGGATTTGAACCCAGACTCCACAGCCACTGAGGTAGATTCTTACCACCAAGCTACAGCCACTTATTGTTCAATTACCTGCAGATTATATATTTATACAAATCGTTTATTACCGACCGAAATCCGACCGACTTTGTCGATTACGGTCGGTTTCGGTAGAAATGGCTGTCGGTAAAAATTTGGTTAAATTCCGACATTACCGACCGATGCTCACCCCTAGAAAGAAGGAAGAAACACACGCAGACCCACCGAGAAGGAAGAAGCGCAGAGGCAGTTCGGCCGTGGGTGAAGTCAATGGCCAGCGCAGACCCACCGAGAAGGGAGAAGCGCAGAGCCTATCCGGCCATGGGTGGAGCCGGTGGCCAGCGTAGATCCACCGAGAAGGAAGAAAAGCAGACCCACCGTGGGTCTGCGTTTCTTCCTTCTCGGCCGTGGCCTCCACCCACGGCCAGCCTAGGTTTGGCTGGCCTGAGTCTAGCCGGCCAGATCCACCCACTGCTCCAGCCACTATTTTTTGATTTCTTGCTCCGGTGGGTTTGATTTTTTGATTTTTTCTGATGGATCTTGTTTTTTGGTTTTTTTTTTTGGGTTTTTCACTGGCTCCGGCGACTTTCCGACGACGTTTAGGGTGATAAAATCCCCAAAAGGGTTAACTTTTATCTCTAGGTTATAGTTTTGAATCCAAAATTAAGTTTTGAGGCATTAGAAACGAATTTTGTGGCATTAGAATCGATTTTTGAGACATTATAAACGTGTTTTTAGGCCTTAGAATCGATTTTTGAGGCTGGGTGTTTTTTTTTTCGCTAGAAGTGGCAGGAGTTTAGTGGTCGGAGGTGGTCGACGGTGGCGGCGGCGTCTAGACATGGGGAACTGGCAACTGCGAGGGTGATAGATCTTGTGTTTTGTTAACATATCAATTTTTTGCAATTTTTTGAGATAGATGAGGTGTCAAATGGTGAGTGGGTTGCACAAAAGCTGATTTTTGTGCAACTGCACCACCCAAGACGCTCTCTTAGTTATAATAGCCACAATTTATGGGCCGTGTCTTATGTGGTGCATGGGCTTAAAATTATCGGCCCACTCTATTATGAAGTATGGACCAGTAGCCTTCTTCGTTGCCTTCTTTCTCAAGCCGACATTGGATAAAACCAAACATTGTAAGTAAGTTACAACACGTGTCATTTCCTCTTTCAATACGCAATAAGGATGGAGTTCGTGTGTACTCTTGACAAACAAAAAAACAATTTGGAATGTCCAAAGAATTGAAGAAAATATTGATGCACGAAATTAGATACTAAATCTAATTAAAATAATTCCAATTTATTTTTTAAAAAAATTAAATTATTAAAAAGAATTATTTTGGACCTTGAAAGTACCATATAGAGATTAGGTATTTCTACCATCTAAACAAGTTCAACTACCCTCGGTTTTATCTACACCTCCATCTGTTTCTTGTACAGCAAGGTATCGAAATTGATTCGATAAATCAATAAAGGATGTGGGGTTGGGAGGTGTTTAAGTTTTAACTGCTTACCAAAGTCCCAACGACTTCAATTATAATATGGGTTAAATCTTCAATTGGGCTGCATCTCATCATGGACGATGTATTCTCACATGCCCATTGGCTGGTGAAATCACCTGCACCCAACCGAGACAGTCCAAACTATAACGATGAAGGAAGCTAGCCCCACGTTTTCAATTCAGTCCTCCAAAAGTGGAAGGTCAATAAAAAAATATTAGAAGACCCATCTAAACTAAGGAAGCAATTGCTTTAAATTCTCAGTTAAAAACTAAGCAAGATGTATTAGATCGAATATGTCTGTTTTATAACTGAAATTTGGACATAGGTTAGCGAATGTTGAAGTTTGTCTTTATAACGTTGTAATTAAATAGCTTTAGCTATAATTTATCAAAACTTTACACTCTCTTATGTAAAGGCTTTATGCTCTTGATCTTTTTTTAATGAGTGAATATGAAAGATTTTCCTTAAAAATAAAAAACACAGCAAGATGCCTTTTTAATAAAAGTTTTTAAGAAAACTACTTGTAGAAATTTTAGATTAAACAACGTTTACTTTGATCAAGTTACATCATACATGGGATTAGGATTTTTGTTATTAGGGTAGACTGCCTTGTTTCGGACACATGAATATCATATTTTAAGCCGTTCAAAACAAGTAATCTATCGTTCTCTCTTAAACTTACCAAATTTCTATAAAATTTAAGCCGCCTAATAGTAAGGAATCATCGTCATCCTATGCAATGTATATTGTACATTCTTAAGTAGAGATAAAATCGAAGATTATTCATGAATCATGCTCAATACTTGAGGGATTATTACCCAATTCAAATAGAAATAAACGGAAATTTGTTCTTTTTTCTATTTCTTTAAATCGTTTGCTTTGTAGACATACCTAATAAATTTCCCTCAACACCCCTCCTATGTGCCTAGAAACCACCAAAATACGTACCATGCAGTACTATAGCAAAAACACTGTTGAAGTCAAAGGGTAGATATGCCATCTTGTCCCTTCTCTCAAATGCTAGCTACACAAAAAAATAATCACAAGTATTCTCAAATTTTCCAACGTTAGGTTACCCCTCTTATTTAATTATTTTCTTCGCCCAAAGTTAGGTTATCTAATACTCCGCAACTATTCACGTATATATTTCAGAGTTGTGTGCCCAAATATTTCATCCATTTCTTTCATTCATGGCGATGAACAAGAAGCTTCAGCTTTATGTTCTTCTCATCCTTAGCTTGGCACTAACGTGCGCCGCTACAACGTACGTCGTGGGGGGAAACTCTGGCTGGGACATAAGCTCTGATCTTGATACTTGGGCGACAGGCAAGACTTATTTCGTCGGCGATGTTCTAGGCAAGTATTAAATATTCTTTATAATAATTCGGGTATTCCCGAGCTCTCGAAGGGGTTGAACCTTAAACCTAAAGCTTCGGGAGCCAACCCCGGCCGGGTTAAATAAATCCTTTTGTTCTTTCATGCTTATATATGAAATTTACTGAGACGATGTTTTTGCTGCATTTTTGTTTTGTCTTTGGCAGTGTTCCAATTTTCTTCTTCCGAAACTCTAGACGAAGTGACGAAAGAAAATTACAACAGCTGCAACACGACCAACGTATTGAGATCCTATACAAACGGGAACACAACAATCACGTTGTCGAAACCTGGTACGATGTATTTTATATCTGGAAACAAGTTATATTGCCTTGGGGGGATGAAGCTGCAAGTAGATGTAGAAAACAATCAAGCATATTCTCCAGCCAATCCACCTCAGCCAGCATCTGGGGCTACTCTTCCAGTACAGCCTTCTACGAAGACCAACGATCCTACTTCGAGCGGGGTTATGCATGGGGGATGGCATACTCTTATATCAGTTTCTCTAGGTTTTATGGCTACTGTCTTATGGGTGGTGCAGATATGAACATATATTTACGTTAAAAAAAAACATATATACTTCTCAATTTTTCAAGGTTGCTTTTGGTTTTTTTGAATATCTAATCAAATTCGTAGCTTCGGGCTGCTTAATTAGATTGTAATAAGGGCACATTTGTCTTGTAATGATTATTTTGTTTCGTAAACTTATTTTATTTTTGTTGTTGGCCAACTTCATCCATGTTGAGGGCGAGTGCATATGCATATGAGATTCCTCAAGTGTCGAAAAATGGGCACAGCCAATTATAATGAACCTAAAACAAACCGAATGATTATGTTAGCCTACTTAAAACGAATAAAAATATAACATAAAGTCATTTAAAGTTTCTAATTTTGATGATTAAAAAGAAGTAGATATTTGGCCTATCACCAAATAAAAAGGTCATCTGATCTCCAACTTTTTAATGAGATATTTGCTAATAGATATTTGGCCTATAGGTGTCCATTTTAGACTAATAGCACGATTTTTATTTTATTTTTTATTTTTCTAATCAGCCGGGAAAAAGGGGTTACAATATAATAATTAAAATATATATATATTTTTTTCATTTTAACTTTGTTTTAAAAAATATATATTGAAAATTTTCAAATTTAATGTAGCAGCTATACAACGATAATCCTTATATACATCATTTTTAAGGAGAAATCGTTCGAGTCTCATTAATTGATGAAAGATCATGAATAAATATAAACAGAACAAAACCTCTAAAAAAATCATAACTGAAGCTACAATGTTACAAGCCATAAATACATACATAATAATCTAACATTCAATTCAAGACCTATCTATAACATCAAAATTTGCTAACCCATATTTATAAAATGATATGAAAAAAATAGGGCCGATAAAATTCTTCTTGTTTAAACATGTAAAAAATGAAAACATAATAAACCTTCCCTATTTGGGAATGAACCAGACCTAAATTATGAATGGTCAAAATTAGAAATTCAGCCTAATTTGAGATTTAGAATGGGCCAATCCTGAGAGGAATTTAAGACATTTGCAATTTATGACATTATATAGTCAAGTACGCAATAGACACATAAGTCAAATAATTTTTTAGTGAAAATCATGCCATTTAAAAACAGTTGTAGTAATAGATTATGTGCGTGAAAATTTTATTAAAAATATTACTTTAACAGCATGTGCTAACTTCAAAGGCCAAATTAATGAAAAGTTCGAATATTAAAATAAATAAAAAAAATCAATTCTTTCTTTTTTATTGCCTCCCTTCTTCTTCTTATCCGTTCCTTTGGCTTTTTTCATTTTTTATTTCCTCCTTCCATTCCCCTTTCTCTATCGTACAGCAAAGTAATAAAAATTCAATTCTTTCTTTCCCCTTTCTTATTTATTTATTGGCCTCCCTTCTTATCCTTAATTTGCTCGTAATATTATTTATATATTATTTTATAGCGGAGGATACCTTTAAAAAGAAAAGGGAAAACTTCGTTGAAGAGTCCAAATTTTTACCTGTTTTAAAATATCTTTTTAAACTTAAAAGATTTTTAATTTAGTTTTTTAAACTTTTAATTTGGATCTTTCCGTTAATTTTAGTCATTAAAAATTTAAAAAAGACCAAAATATTTATGATTTTTATTTCTTTTAAAATAAAAAACGTTTTGAAAGTTAAAATTCAATATAAAAGTTAGGAGTATAAATGTCATGTAATATTTAAAATTTAATAAAAAGGTTTAAAATGAGAGCAATTAATTTTTTAAAAAAATTTAGAGAGACTATTCCAAAACGAATAGAATTTTTTGAAGGTCTTCATTTTCACCGAAAGAAAATGTTTAATCGTCCCCAAGAGACAGTTCAATCGACTGAAATCACGCTTAATAAAATGGAGATTACTAGTTCAAATTCCTTCCCTCATTTTGTGTGGACACATAAAAACAAAAAAACAAAAAACCAAAAAAAAAAAAAAACGTTCAATCTTCAAGACTTCAACCTTATTTCCGATTAAATAGATTAAATACACACTCCCCCGCATAAAGCTGAGCCTGAGAGGTTACTAAGAACTAAACGCAACACACGTCACCACCTACTACCACGATGCTCAAAACCTTAGCCTCGTCCACCCGCTTCATCACCAGTACCACCACCACCTCTACCACCACCACCGCCACCGCCACCTCCTCATCTCTCGGCCTCTGCTGCTCCTCTCTCCGCAAACCCTTCCTTAATCCTCTCTCCAAGTCCAGACACAGAACCCTCAGGCCTCTCTCCAAACCATTCGCAACCACCATGAACCTCTTGAACAAGCTCGGCTTCGGCTCCCCTAGGGCCGCACAATCCGCGGGGGACGCCTCAATTGCGCAGGGCCCGGACGACGACGTTCCGGCCCCGGGACAGCATTTTGCGCAGTTCGGAGCGGGTTGCTTCTGGGGGGTCGAGCTGGCCTTCCAGAGAGTCCCTGGCGTGACGAAGACCGAGGTCGGGTACAGCCAGGGTTTCCTGCACAATCCCAGTTACGAGGACGTGTGCTCCGGCAACAACAGCCACTCCGAGGTCGTCAGGGTCCAGTTCGACCCCAAGGAGTGCAGCTTCGACGCTCTGCTCGAATGTTTCTGGTCAAGGCATGACCCGACCACGCTCAATCGGCAGGTGGGTTTGCTGGGTTTTTGCGTCTTGCTGTTAAATTTTGAAGAAATCTGATCTGGGTTTCGCTTGTTTCATGCGCTTTGATTGATTTGCCATGTATGTCTGGTCTAGTATCTGATGGATGTCTTGAATTTTTTGGTGGTTTGGTTAATTGGTTGCTAATATTTTGGGAATTGATGGGTGTCTACTATGGTGTAGTATTTTGGGACTTGATATCTGGTCTATAATTTGATGGGTGTCTTGAATTTTTTGGTGGTTTGGTTGGTAATATTTTGGGAATTGATGGTTGATTTGTCCCTGAATGTATTGATAATTATTAGGTTTTGATTAAATTGTTCTAACACTGAAGAGAAAATATTTTCTAGGTTCTGTTTTCCTTGCTGATATTTTCAAGTTCTGTTATGTGGTTAGTTTTTAACAATTTTTTAGAGTAAGCTGGGACTTTTATTTTCATAGCTTTTAGTTTGTAGATGCCTCGGTGTTTGTGTTTATTTTGTAATGTATTCTAGCGAATCTAGCTAGTGGTTATTATTATTATTATATCATCTGTATGCATCTGGCGATTTTTCAAGCAATGCTTATTTGGCATTTTCCTGGTTTTGGGCTTATTGATTTTTATTATTATTATTATTATTTTTAATCTGAAAGGAAATGAGTAACTATGAAGTGCATTGGATCTGTGTATTTTGGTCAACTCGCTACTTGATCCCCCTATTTATATATGCAGTTATTTTTTCTTTATTCTAAATTCTATGGATGGATTGTTCAAGAGGAGAAACTTCAAAACCTTCTATTTTTTAAGATGGTATCTGCATTATTCTCTTAATTTATCACTATTCTGACCATATTGAAACAACCCATTTTGACTTCAGTTGGATGTTTCCCTTAGCTGTTATTATCAATTTAATAGGAGAATGTGTTTTTCCTGTTGTGCCCCTGTTGTTAGGCTGTCCAGTCTTCCAGTATTGGGTGGATGTTGAGTTATGAAATTTACTAGGAGAATTCTTGGAGATGGATATGAGTGTGTAGAAACTTTTAATGTGTGTGTGAAATTTTATATTTGCATACATATGGTATTATATGGTTTGATTATATGCTTCTGGAAATAGGACTCTTGATGGGCCTACTTTTTCACATTTGGTTCACATGATATTCTTAAATTTCTTTAACGTTTTGGCTACTCATTGGCATTTTTCTGATACATATAAGTGCACTTTGTTTTGAATTACAAAAAAGGTGACTGCTTTAAGTTTTTTATTACCCAATGGTCTTGATTCTGGGGGCACTTTTTTGTGGATTCTTCCATTGTCATTTTCTGCTCCATCACATGGGCGTTTTAAATCAATATAGGCTTTAGTTGCGGTTTAATTTTATCATGTAAAGTCTTCATCTACACTTTTATTGGAGTGTTAGATTATTCTAAGGACATGCTAATGGAAATACCTCATTATTAGAAGCACATCCTAGGGGCTCCACAAACTCTTCTTTGAGCTCATGTATCATTCTTGCAATGCAAAGAAAAATTCATTGGGGTTTGGCTCCTCCTGCCTCTTGTAGTATGGGATGTGTGGTTTTCTCGTCATTCATCCAACAATTTTAAATATTTGGTCAAAAGAGCGAGCTGTTGACAGGGACGTAGGAAACATTTGATTGATGCATTCCATTACAAGCAGGCAACAACCCCTTAGGTTGGTGCTTGGCAGATTCTGATAGCAGAAGCAATGGTGTCGCCTGACAGAATCCTGCCACTGATCTCAAACCAACCACCCCTTAAAGCCAAGCCGAACCGACCAGGGTCTGTCAGTTTTAGTTCACCTGATCTGTTGGGCCAGGCTTAGCTACACCACCGCTAGCCAAAAATCATTGCTGACATACATTTTCCCACCCAAAATCATTGATTTGAGTGTTGTTCACAGATTACGAGGCCATAAATGATACAAAGAAGAAGAGGAATGGCGGGGCTTCATATTTTCAAATCAGCTTCTTCCATCCGTGAAACAGTGTTGCATCTCAACGTTGTTGGGATTAGGCATTTCAACTAAGAGTTGGTTTACTGGCACCCGTTGGTAGGCCACTCTGCTTATCAACACCGACCAGCAGATGTCAGTAACAGACCCAATGGGGTCCAATGGGGTGGCTTGCATTGGGTTGAACGTCAACTCATTTTTGCCCAGCCCTACATTCCATGCTCTTATTGCTTGGATTCTTCAATGTTTCTAGCAATCAGTACTGAGGCCTACACTTGATAGCAAATATGGCATCTGTTTATGTGGGCAAATATTAGACAGGGGAGCAAACAAACATGAGAAAGTAAGGAAAGCTATCAATGAGCATGACAAGGGAATGGCAAGTTTCTTTAACAATTAGCTTTTTCAGGACTATAAGATTTGTACTTGAAAAAACCCCCAAGGGGTTGGCTCAAGTGGTAAGGGGCCTTGGTCTTAGTGGCTTTCCTATCAGGTCTAAGGTTTGAATCCCCTTGGCTTTCTCGATCCGTGTGGAGTGGGCTCTTTGCACGGGTCCGAGATTTACTAAATAGGGGTAGGTACACGAAGTGGCCTACTTAGAATGGTTCCTCGTTATTGGAAAAAAAAAAAAATGTACTTGAGGAGAGGGACATTGGATTAGATGGAGAAAGTGAAGTGATTATGGATAAAGTGAAAGTCGAATTAGTAATTTTCTTTGAGTTATGCTGTTCATTCTCAACAGAATCTGTAGTGTGGTTTGAAGTATCTGGCATTTTGGAAATGCAATTCCACTATTAGATTTCTTCATTTTTGATAGGTTGCTTCTATAGGAAAATAGTGGATTGGAGTAGAGGTGGTAGGGTTTTCAGAAATCTATTGGTGATAAAGCAGCTCCTATTCATCTTTCATTAGTTATTTGTGTTAAAATATTAATGAATGATTAAATTCACTATTTTCTATCAATGTAAGCTAATGGAACAACTGATGCTTTAATCCCACACGTGATGGGGATATTTTCCTATCAATTTAAGCTTTTATGACAATTGATGGTTTAACAGTTTGTGAGTGATGCATGGGTCGCATTCCTCTGCTCGGTGTTTGAATATATATTATTTATATAAAATTTTTTTTAAAAAAAAGTTTGAGTGATGCATAGGGATTAACATCTGAGTTATAGAAATTATTTCCTTGGGAGACCAATAGTATCTTGCTGGACCAATATGGTATCTCCATAAGCTCATTGTTCATACTTGGGTTGTCCTCTCCAAAAGTGTGAAATACGTGTCTCGCTTACTGATAAGATAGTCTCCTGATCATTGCAAGGGCGCTAGAGGAAACTGAGATAATCCTTTTTTTTTGCCTTTATCGTTGAGGCTTTTGTCATATATTAGCAAAATACAATTGTTTCTTTCAAGGCTTTCTACAGTTTTGAAGATCCTGGGTTACAGTGTTTGGATAAGGTGTGGTGTGTTTTATATGGAAAAGGATGTTGAAAAATGTTCCATATGTGGTTTGTATGGGGATAAATATTTGAAGGCAAGAAAAGTGGTAACCCAGCACCCATGTCTCCTTGGGGCTCAGGCATTGCTCGCCAACTAGAATGGGTTGCCTTCCCCCCATGAGATATGCGAAGCTCACCTAGAATGGGAAATTTGGGGTAAATGGGTATCAAATATGCTATTTAAGGTCACAAGGGATATGGCTCAAGTTCTACCACCTGGGTGATTCGTCTTTTGTGCTTTCTACTACCTGGTTCTTTATTCTGTGCTTGGTCTAGTATATGGATGACTAATTACAATGGCAGCAAGCACAATGTTTGGTCTCGACCAGGCTTAGTAATTATAACCGCCTTTGTTTGAGACTCTTCAGTTGTTGTTAGATGCTTAGATGGGGTTCTGGATTTTTCTGGGTCTTGATGACTTCCACATATTGTGGTCTGGTTGAAAATTGTAAGATTGTTAAGTATAGGTGAAATTACATAGTTACAAGGAGTATTGACACCAAAGTCATTTTGAGGGAATTTTATTCTGTTATAACAGTAATTACCTTTGGTTGGTGTCTAGTTGGTGTGAAGATTACACTCATTTGTATGGTAGATTTAGGGAGAATCTCCTCCTCTTACCTTCTTTAATTTCCCTCTTTCTCTACTCTGACACAAAGAATGAAATAGAAAAAGGAAATTCATATCATAAAATGTCTCCCTTTCAAGTTGGATTTGCTTCATACATACATGCATAGATCTATATATATAGATGTGTTATGGACAAGTTGTACTCTTAAGGCTAGAAAACAATAGCTTAATGCATTCTGGATGGACTGTGAAGGTATCATACATTGATTTGATTAGATGGAATCTGAAGTTGCATGGGTGAAAATTATTTAGAACTTCTCTATCGTGGTGGTCCATGAATTTTTGACCCCGTGTATTTCTGGCTCAGTTACATTACTCTGAATTATAACCATTGTTACAACCATGCATTCAAACTTGTCTGTTTGAAAATAAACACACAGTAGAAGTCTTAGGTTGAAGAGTGCAAGTGCACCGAGTTGGATCTTGAGAGCTGCCAATTCGTACTAATTGAAGGTTAGGATCATATATAGATGCCTCTTAGCATTCCCACTTTGGAAGGACCTGCATTGGATTCGGATGTGTAAAGAGAAGAATGGAAAGATAAAAATGTGAATTTAGCATCTATGAAATGATATAAAATGAATTTAGCATCTATTTATGATATAAATAGCTACCAAGTTATAACTTTCTTCCATGTTAAGTTCCTTAGTTACCAAACATGTTATCCAAAAACTAGTGCTTCGTCTACATGTGCCACCTAACAAGTAGGCTGTGAAAATTGCAGAGATTATAGTTCCCAATTTATACTTTGAATAAGTTACATATTTCTAGTTTTATCTTCCTACTTTGAATAAGTTACATACTATAAAAAAAATATAGTATGAATCGGATATGCAAGACTGAAAAAGAGCCTTAGCTTTGCCTATGGCATCTTGTTGTCACTTCTTGCCTCGTCCCCTCATCTGTCCAAGAAAATAGAGGAATAAAAGCAAAAAAAGAAGAGATAAATAAGAAAATAAAGAGGCCAACTTTTGTGGCCTCTCCTTTTTGCATGCCCATATGCTAAATCTGAAGGGTCAACCTACTTCAATATTACTGCTAGAGAAATCCTATTACATAACAAATCTGATGTCTTGTTCTCTTATCTGACCATGTTATATACACATTGTCTCATGCCCCTACCACCTTACAGATCCTAACAGCTTGAAAATCCTTGATAAGCACAGGGTAATGATGTGGGAACACAGTACAGATCTGGTATATACTTCTACACACCTGAGCAAGAGAAGGCAGCAAGGGAGTCTCTGGAGCAACAGCAGAATCTCTTGAACAGGAAGATCGTAACCGAGATTCTGCCTGCCAAGAAATTCTACCGAGCAGAGGAATACCATCAGCAGTACCTCGAGAAAGGAGGCCGTTTTGGCTTTAAACAATCTGCTGGCAAAGGCTGTAATGATCCGATCCGATGCTATGGCTAAGTTTGTCTTAACCAGCGAGAGTGGCCAAAATGAAGAAATATCCTTGTTCTGAGTCCTGAGAATGTGGGTGTCTATGGGTTTGTGCATTTGTCTATTTTTCAACTGCCCGAGCTCTTATGATACTATGCTGTAATAAGATCCCTCACATTACTGAACATGGATCTGTAATTATTGGCAATGTTCTCCAACCATCATCAACATATTGTATCTACAGTGGTAGTGTGCTTGATCTCTTGTTCCAAGGTTCAGTCTGAGAGTTAGACTAGTTGGTTTATGCGGATAGTATTGTTGTCTGTCCCAATAGTATTTTTAGCTGTTACATATCATATTAAGTTCTAAACTCCATGGTACATGAAGCTCCTTACAGCACCCTGGGTTTTTTTTTTTTTTTTTTAAATTTTGTGTAGTGCTTCCTATATGGAATTGTCATTATCATGCTTATTGAAATACTTGGAAGAAATTCCTGTTGGGCACAAAAAAGTTTTAAATTTCTTATGAGATGAGGATTTAATTTTCTATTCAAGTTGTCTAAAACTTGTTTGGACAGATGGATCTTATGAGAATTCTCTTATATTTCTCTGGATTTCCTCGTCTAATCCTGATTCGGAACGTAGCATTGCTTTTGTACAACATGCTGGAGTAATCAACTATCACGATCCATAAATCCAATAATGGAATCATTTTATATTGGAGCATGCCGGCGTGGTCAAGGTGGAGGAGCATACACATGCATTGCCAGCACGTTAAGAAAATATTGCAATCAGCTTTTTCTTTTTCTTTGTTCTTTAAAATTCATTTTCCCATAATAATACCTTATTAATATAATAAGGTTCTTGTATTCTTCCTGGAGAGCTCTTGAAATTGATTGGATATACATACGTAGTAACGTAGGTATGGTTGGGCAGGTAACTTGGGCTTGTCTACAAGAAAGCAGAAAGTACTGCAATAATTAGTTTGGTGGTTAGCCAAAATTAACAAAACCAACTAACTATTGATTACCCAAAGCAGCAGCTACCGATACTTTAATCGGTTAATCCTAATGATTGCCACCTAATTTTTTTATGAAAATGGATTAAGAATTTGATTCAATTCTTTAGAAAGACATTGCTTGTATAATTTTTTTTTGGTAGTATATTTTTGGGGATTTACATAGGCATATATATACACACATATACATTAGAGTAATGTTATTTAATAAATTGTTATATGACTGGCATACAACTTGATAATGTAGCAATGAAAATCAGTCATTGAATCTGCACTTGTAATTTTTTTTCTTAAAAATATATATATATATATCGAAATAATTGATTTTTCGTTGTATAACAGTCATATAATAATATACTAATCGTCCCAAGAGGTAGCTCAATCAACTGTGAACCACATCTCGTGAAGCAGAGGTTACTAGTTCGAATTCTCCCCTCCCTTCCCTTGTATGGACATGTAAAAAAAAAAAAAAAAAAAACTACTAAATTGTATTACTCTATATATTATAATGCCTACTTATGGTTGATTAATGATACATACTCTATATATTATATTCATTTGAAATGGAGAGGATTCATTTCCTCATCTTTCATCCCACACCTATGGATCCATTGGATTAATGTGATAGTGCCCCTTCAACCATTGGATCCACCACTATTTAAAAAATAAATAAATAATTAAATAATAAACACTATCACATTAACTCAATAAAATAAGAATAGGATGAGAGATGATACTTTAGGATTTGCTTCATAAAGCGGAAATCAATAGTTTGAATATCCCTTTCCTCTTGTAAGGATATGTTAAAAATAATAATAATAATGAGAGATGATATTTATTGTGCTTTATGACACTTTAGGATCTTGCTTGCTGTATCGCTGCCTGAATCACAAATGCAGAAAAGGTACTTTAGACATTGATCCATTAAAATAAAATTAAAAATGCATGGTTCAGGCCTATAACGTTTTTGCAGCCAGCAGATTACAGATACGATCTTCGATTTCAACGTAACATTTTCAGAAAAAAAATCTGAAAATTATATACTAGCAAAAATATATATTTATTTTTTAAAGAATAAAATAGAAAAAATATATTTTAATGGATAAAATAGAAATGTTTCTTCTCGGTTTCTCGTTTTTCTTAAATTATAATAAAACAAAATGATTCTATCACAGACTTCATTTTCCTGGAAAAACTGACTCTCAAGTCTCGTGACAGAATTTTCAAGGTGGATAAGAAGAAAAAAATGGTCAAAGGGTAGGTGTTCTGGCGAAAGAAAAAAATAAAATCAAGAAAATAAAAAATCAAAAAAGTTTATGCAGACCATGTTTGCAGTAATTACTGCCATCAAATTGTGGTGTACGTTTATAAACAATCTCAAACCTTAATAATAGCATCATCTTCAGTTCAGTTTAACCGATTTGCATCTTCGGCAATTTGTTGTTTGTATTATTAATAATTCAGACAGTAAATTTAGACTCTTATATGATATACTTACCCAAATAAGTGGAACGACGACCTGAAATTTGTTTTGACAAGTAAATCTCATATTAACTTTCTTATATTTACTGTTTAAATCGTTAAAAATTTAAACAGAAAAATTATTGAAGATCACTATCAAATTGGGATCTGGTACTTCTAAATAAATGAAGGCAAAGCTTACTTTGCAGTGAGAAGTTTGGTTTTTCCATAGTAATCATAACCGTATTTAATTTTAACCAATAATTGAATCCAAAACATGGTGACTTAGTTTTTTTTTATTTGAGAGAGAACATGGTGACTTAGTTATAACGTGTTATCATTCAAAAAAAAAAAAAATAGTAGAGAGAGAAGAATATTAGAGGAATATTTCATTTTGTATTTGATGATTTGTATGTGTATAATACGATCTTTATTTATAAGACGAAGTAAAATGAAGCGTTAAATCTCCTTTTGGTTATTGGGTTTTAACGATTTTTTTTTTTTTTAACAAAAAAAAACTTAGGTTTTATTTTATGTCATAGATGAACCTTTTTTATGAATAAATATGGAGATGATATCTCCGTCAATCTTTTGTCCATGAAACTAACTGAATTTCACATCAAGATTGGTTTGACGTAAAATTCAATTAGTTTCATGAACAAAAGATTGACAGTCTGTATTTACCCATAAAAGAAGTATTACGTGTAGCACAAAATTAAATATTGGTAATAAAAAAAAATCCTTAAAATTCAGGTATTTAACCTATTTTTTAATGGTTAATTCGACCCGATGAATAATTGGAACGCATTTCATTTTTATGTATTCTATTAGAAGAAAATCTTTCAACTGTGTCCCATTGGAAAACATATGAAAAATATATTTTCAATTTTTCTTTTTTTTTTTTTTTTGATAATGATCCTTTCTTTTGAATAATATCTAAAAAAATAGCTTTCAAAACCCACCAAACATGGTTTTAGGCAGCATGTTTCTTTTCCTATTGAAAAAATTATTCGTATAATTACTGGGTCGAAGAGACTTTTGAAAATAGATTTTTTTTTTTTTAAGAAAACTTTTATTAACTAATTATTACAAGGAACAAGCAGTCACCCCAGCAAATGCTTAGATCAAAATCTGGACACTATCACTCCGTATTAAAATGTTTTTTTAAGCAAACCATTTTAAATCTGTTGTTACAAGGAAGAAGCTCGCACAAATACTAGTTTATAATTTAACGTGAGAAAGTTAATATTGAGTACATCTCTCTAAGTAAATTTTAGATTCGGTATTTGAATCATCGTCGGGAGAGTCAAGAGGAGTCGGTCCTCTTTAAGTGAATGGTAAAATTGTCCAAAAAGAGAAGTTAAAAAGACAATTTTACCTTTCACCTAAAGAGGACTGGCTCCACTCCCATTGATTTTAACTGGGGATAATCAATTTCCTTGGACAAATTGCCTAATTCCTTCAGCAGATGGGGTTCATAAAGAACCATATTTAATAAATTCTTGAAAATTTAGATCCATCAAATTATTGAAAGACACTAGACGTTAAAAGAAAAAAAAAATTAATAATAAAAAAAATATCAAAAGCACATGGACATGGACATGTATGGTAATGGAATGGGTCATATTTTTATGAGTGAAAGCTGGCAATGTGTGATGATTAAAATCCGTATCAACTGCAAAGAGCCAACCAATTCCTAATGAAAATTTAACTTGGCAGCCTTACTTCTTTGATAAGAACAAAATTATGAAGGAGTGCTGTTATAAGGCATTGTTTAATGGGAATAGGATCCTTGTCCCTCCATTATTGAATCTGCTTTTTCACAGCATTTAATGCATTATTTCCAAAAGAACGTTAAATCTTTAACACCGTTTATAAATGAAAAACAATAAATCCATTATGAATTTTCTATTCAAATTATCTACAGTTTCTAGAGTAACCACTAACCACTAATCATTTATTTATTTATTATTATTATTATTTTGAAAGAAAGTAGTAACCATCATTAATTTAATATAAGTTAAGTTACTCAAATTTTACCACTTGAACGTATTTTTGTAAATAATTATTTTCTTCATATATATATCACTTAAATACAAAGACTATACTGATAATAATTGCATAATCTCCTTAAAGGAGGAATACAAATCTCAAGAATATTTCATTTGATTCTATTTCCCCTAAAACACAGTGTTCTACAATGAATCAACTATTGAAAACCCTATAAGGATGCAACATATCAGGGAAATGAGACAGAATTCTTCTCAAAAACCCTTTGTTAATTAATTGTTATATTTTTACTCCACATTAGAGTTCTAACTTAAGCATCGGAATTTTCTCGATCTCTAGACCGGGCGGATCCTTTGACACTCTCATTATTTTGCCCATCACCGATCAGATCGTACAAAAAACTGTCTCAATAAACTCAATAATACTTTTTAATTGGTAAAATTATTGTTCTAAGAGAAATTAATATTGCTTATACATGGTTCTTTAATTAAGACGTACAGTATTTAACAAGGAAAAACAAATTAGAAAGGGCTTTGAAAAATCAGGACAGGTAATGGAGGGGATCTATGGCAGATCCAAGTGCTTTTTGGCACCATTTCCATTTTTTTTTTCCGATGTTTGGAAAAGTACAATTAATATTTCTAATGCATGATCCAGATCCAGGGCATTACCCATGTGATCCAGCTTTTGGGGTTGGATATTTGCTAGCTTGAATTCAAAATAATTTAATCATTATGTTTTTCTTTCTTTCTTTCTAAAGTATTTAATCATTAATTATGTTGAATTATCTTAATGATGTTCAATTTATCCAGTACATGTTCTCTGACACGAAAGTGTATATAATATGTATAGTATTTGTTTTCGTGTGACATGTTCTACACTCAACATTTAGCGAATTCATGTGGGTGGCTGTCCACAATAACATATAAGACTGTTCGATAGTGAAAGCCTTAATTTGGGCATCCTAATTTGATATTTAAAAATTAAGACAAATGAGACAATTGGAATGAGAACTTAATCTTGTTGCATGCCATGATACTCGCTCTATTTCACGCCCTAAAAAAAGAATTGAGATTTCTAGCAATACGCTATAAGTTGGGCAAAATATCATGAGAGATCTCATATAAAACTTACTTATCTAAATAATTTTTAAATTATCAGACCAATTATTCATGCATATAGATCCCATATGAGCTATCTCACGTATGCTTTTTGGGTAAAAAAATGCTGAAGATTCTTATTCGGAAAGAAACACTTGTAATTATTCCTTCCGACACAAAAATTGTTTTTGACAATTCTGATATTTTTCTCCAATATATCACATCTTTTCTTATTTTAGAAGTCAAGTCATTACCACACTAAGCCCTTCTCCAACTCTAGTGTCGTTAGTAGCTTACCAATCTATTCTTTAGGGAAAAAATTGATCATAATGAAAAAGAAAATAAAAATGTCTATTGTCAAGCTATAAAGCATTTACTTTAAAGAAAATTACCTCAACTATTTTAGGTTCTTACGATTTAAAAATGCAATCAAACGTATGATAAAATTATAATTTAACTTTTTAAAAAATAAATTCTCAAATAATACATTTTTCGGTTTAAGTCAATATCCCATCCTAACTTTTTTTAATATGACAACCCCTTTTCTCCAACCACGCAATAAAAAATTAAAAATGTTAAAAGGAAATGAATTACAGCTTACTCAATATCGTTAACGTACGGCCGAGATCGCACCGATCAATGCCCGACTCCAACTTCTCCTCTGTAATCAATTGCTACCAGCTTGTACAAACATATCTTCCGTTAACAGTATCTTCTTCTTCTTCTTCTCTCTCAAATATCTTCTTTTTTTTTTTTTTTTAAATGCATAATTAAATTAATTTAAATTGACTCAGTTTCTCTTCAAGGATCGCATTCCTTCACAACCACCAATTTCCCAAATTGCTGCTTAAAAGATTTTAGAAAGTGAAGAGATTTTTTAAAAAAATTTTAAAAAAAAAAAAAAAATTAAGCCTGGTATATAATAATTTTTGACACAATTTGTGAATTTTTTTAATTAAATGGGTTTAGTTAAGATTGACAAAAATTTCCTAGAAACCAACCTCTAGAAGTGACATGTGGCCTTACAAACTGAATTTTAGAAAATTTATGTCCAATTAGAATTAATTTATATAATCTTATATTATATATATTACTATATATATAACGAAGAAACCTAGAGACGCAGCTGGTTCTACTAGTAGCTAGAGAATATAGAATAGTAATCCTGTAACGCACGTAATGCAGTACAAAAGGAATTGATGAAGTAAACGAGTTGTATCCCATAACCATAAGACTTGGTGCAGTAGCTAAGAAATGACCAATTAACCAACATCCACAGCTGACACAACAGAAACTGAGGTCGTCGTCGGTCGACAACAATGGCTGAGCTTGAGAGACCTGAGGTGATGTCCAAGGTCATAACCTTCCTGTCATCTCTCCTCCAGCGCGTGGCAGAGTCCAACGACGTCACGTGCCAATTTGAGAAGCAGAAGATCTCCGTCTTCCACGGCCTCTCCAGGCCCACCATCTCCATCCAGGGCTACCTTGAGAGGATCTTCAAGTACGCCAATTGTAGCCCCTCTTGCTTCATCGTCGCCTACGTTTATCTCGACCGATTCACGCAGCGCCAGCCCTTGCTGCCCATCAATTCTTTCAATGTTCATCGCTTGCTCATTACTAGCGTTTTGGTCTCTGCAAAGTTCATGGATGACATGTAAGTTCCCTTCAAACTCTCCTCCCTCTTTCTTCCCATATAATCTTCGAGCTACTTTTGATTTCCATTGATTTTTTTTTTCTTTTTGGGGGGTTTTCCTGGTTGATCAAATTAATGGGACTAATTACCGTTACTGGTCTCTTAAAAAAAAAAAACAGTTTCAATGGTCTCTCTCTTCCTCTATTTCTTCATCTTCTTCTTCTTCTATTTGCTTAAATTGGGATTCACCCATAACAATGGAGTTAAAATTGGGTTTCTTTTCTCCGTTCAAATTTTCTGAACTTTTATAGTTGGTAAGATTGTCGCAAGTCATTTGCTGTTTCTGGGATTTCTAGCTAATGCATTTGGATTTTTCTGCTCCAAATCCATGTAAATTTCCCTGGAAATTCCTTCGCTCCACCTCCACCCCACCCCACGCGCGCACACAGAGTGAGAGAGAGATTGCGATCTCAGTATTTTAGTAATAATATCTTCATACAGAATATGTGTTCCATAACTTCCATAATATTTGTTTGGACGAGTGAATATTCTGCTGAAGAATTTCGGAGGAAAAATTCGAAGAATAATCTCTAATTCGAGAGATTTTAATTACAGTTAACTTATTGAAAATTCTAGGGACATAAATTTCTTACAATCCTGTCTTTAATATTTAATGTTTTGAATCCAATAATAATAATAATAATCTTTTCTGTCTCATTAATGAGAAAGCATTTAGAAGCGTAAATTTGAAAGTTTTACTTAACATATTTCACTGTGGAGCATTAATAGCACCACCACCGTTCGGAAACATCCACGCCAAGAGAAAGAAGACAGCCAAATGTGAAAAACCTGTCCTTTACCAGACAGCCCACCTGAGACGTGGTCTTGCTGTCTCTGTGTATTAGGGTCCAGGGACATACATCAGAGTTCCAGAGTCTTGTTAAAAATGCAAGCAATGGGCATGACACTTATGACAGCCTATTCCAGGCCCATGCATTCTGTCCAAAAGCACACTGTCCTCTTCGGCTGTGTATGTGTATGTATTTATGATACATAAGCCATATAAAACAACTTTCTTTTTAGCATAGTGAATGAATATAATAAATCAGGAAAATATTTTTTTTTTCCTCAAATAAATAATAAAAATGATATAAATTACAATTATGTCATTCTTTATGAAATAATTTAGAATTTTTTTTTTAAAAAAATATATTGATTTGTCTTTGTTTCTTTGTTTGTTCAGGTACTACAACAATGCTTACTATGGTAAAGTTGGAGGAATCAGCACCACAGAAATGAACCTTCTTGAGGTGGACTTCTTATTTGGTTTGGGCTTCCAATTAAACGTGACACCCACAACCTTTTACGCATACTGTTCTTACCTCCAAAGAGAGATGCTGCTCAAATCCCCTCCACATTTCCCGGAACTTCCTCTAAATTTGGCAAGACCTCTAAACTTCCATTGCTGCTTAAACGAAGATGATTCCACCCATCAGAAGCAACTGGCTGTTTAGGCATGCACTTTTGCCTCTGATTTTGTGTCTCTTAATTTAAACCTATAAAATACTTCGAACACAGGGATTGTGAGAAGGTACATTTGTTTCAAAAGTAACGTTATTTAGTACACTGTTATACGACCGATATACAATTAGGATGACGTTAACTATCTGTCACGTTATCTCAATCGTATGATTATTATATAACAGTCTACTAAATAATATTTTCAAGAAGTCAAACTTTCTCATTTGATTTCTCGGGCTCATTGGAACATGCTCCGATTGTATAAACTCAAGCTTGTTTTGCCTGAGTTCCTACACATTCCCACCTGTACTTGATTATGTTTTAATAATATTGAATTTGTGTTTCTGTTTTGGATTTCCGACTTATTTAATTGTTTGTTTATAAGAATGCTGGTGTTCCATAATTGACGGTATGTACAGAAGAATAGTTTTCATTTACAGTCTGGCTAACATGATCGAGCTTAGATTTTCATGTGGATTTTCTGGTATACCGCACTGCACTGCTGGTGGCACTGGGACATCACTGGTGGCTGGTGCCAACCAAGCAAAGGCTAGCTGTGGGCAATAGCGACAAACTCATAATTTATAAAGACAAAATATATTGAAAAAAGTAAATGGATGACAACTGTTGTACGCATCAAAGGATTGACATAATAATCTCTTTTAAGGAAAATTAGAAGACAAGGAACTACCACAGTCGAAGTTGACAACTAGTTCTCAAACTATAACGTTGATTTTTCACTTCACGCTACCTTTCTTATTCTTTTTCTGCCAATTGCCTTGACAATTCAAACATGCACTCATACATGGGTCACTGCCGGTGTTCGCGGATCTCCATCCACCGGCTGTTGTTATTATTTGCTTGTCTTCTTGTTGTTCTTCTTTTGTATTTCTTATGTATTTTCGTAGTTTGATTTATATTTTGTTGCTTTTGTGTTTTGAGGGTTACCGTCTCTTGCTTTTGTAACCGCCTTGTGCAGCTCCTTAAGAGGATCGTGTTACTTGTTTGACCAATTTTTTTACCCTATGTAATTATTTTCGTATTGTTTTAGTTTGTTTTGGATCTATTATTGAAGAGCTCATCCCTTTTCATTTTTAGAATCGTTCACTCTCTTTCTTTCAGATCAAGAGTGAAAAGTATTATTCATTGTAATTCTTTTCCTTATTCAATTAGAAGAAGAAGAAGAAGAAAAAGCACTCATACTTGTCTGTATAATTTTTCTTTTTCTCAGTCTAGATATCATGAAGGCCAACCCAAATTGAAACAAGATTTAAAGGTAAAATTACATTAAAAATATATATATATTTACAAAATCTCCGTCAACAAATTGTTATATTTTATTTGATTTGACACCCACATCATATTTTATTGGACTCATAGCCCAAAGGAAATTCGGGTCGAATATGGGCTTCAAGCCATAAGTCATCTTCTCCACATGGGCTAGCTCAAAGGATTCAAGAGGCCCAAACATTTCTCATTCAACGATGAGCCAACACTTACAATAAATCGTTACGGCCCAACTACAAAGAGGCCATTATCCTTTTTTGAAGGGTTTTGTCAAAAGCTTATGCTCGGTCCAGTACCTCTTGCTTTCAAAGGATCAATATTCGGCCCGAATAATATAATTACTAATTAGGGTGGTACGAAGATTACCTACCCGTGCCGTGCGGCCCGTATTCCCCCCCAAACCCTAATTCAACCCGCTATAAATTCAGAGTCTGTATCCCCTTCTCAACTCCAAGCACTCGCACAATTCATTATCATCTAGGGTTTCTTTCTGGTTTTGTTAATTATGCTTCTTGGTTTTTTGTTCTATGTTCTATGTTTTGTTGTGAATTCTCTTTGTGTGTGTTCTTGCCTTTTTGGTTTATGGAGTAGAAAAGGAGAGAGATCGCGGTGATGACTCCAAGAAATTCAAGCTCAACAGACCGGAATGCAGGCTTCTCTTTCTAGAGAACTTTGCGTGTCGACAACCCCGCTGAACTGAGCGATCTCTCGCTCTCTCTATTCCTTTGTTCTTCTTATGGTTTTTCAAAAACCTAAAATTTATAAATGACCGATTTTTGTTTAATAATGGCTTCCTGCATTTTCTCGCAACCAAAAAGAGCATTATGTGTCTTGAATTTTGTTTTGAGTTTATGTTGTGGGAAATTTGAAGGTTACGATGAGGATACTTAGCTCCCTCTTCTGAATTCAAAGTTTGAAGAGAGATGGCTGGCAGAATCGAACCTAAAACTTTAAAGCCACCACTGAGTAATCTATTTTCCCACTTCAAATATTGTTTGAGTTTATTAGGGTTTTGATATTTGTCTATTTACTAACTTATTAATTTTTAGATTGGGATGAAGCACAATAATATAATCCAACACTTGATCTGAGATATTCATTGTCGAGTGATGCTAAACTATAATGCTTCTGAATCTTCTTATCTATTTTTCTACTTTTCGTTTCAATTTGATGTGATTTGGAAATTAGGCAAGAAATTAGACCTTTTAAAGATGCTTGCAATTGTTCATAATTGTTGCAAATGATTCTTTATGTTGAAATTTGTGTCTAATCTTTGAATCGTCATGTGATGAGTTTGGAAAAATCTTAGGACACCTTCCTACACAGCGTTCTTTAGCTGTGAATGAGAATGACATTTCCATTCTGATGATGATATGCCAATTTATTTAAATTTTAAGTTGGCTTGCTTTGCCTTATCAATTCAGATGTATTTATGCATATCAGACGACATTGATTACCTTTATATTATGTGAAATAAAAGTTGATTTTTTTGCATATCATGAGTGAAATTGATCGAAAGCCTCTTAATTATTCTTTGAATTTTTTCAAATTTTTAAAGAAAAGCTTAATTTGAAACTCAATAGGGAATACTCTTCGATTCAGCTGATGGTAAAGGCAGACTTGGCAGAATGGAAGACAATCGCATGATTTGAAACACATTTTACTTTTACATCGACGGTCTAGATATACTTGTTGAGGTCCCAAATCACCAACACTTAACCATTGGCTTATCTAAGGGTCTTTAGACCAGGTTTCACCACTGGGAACAAGATCTGAACGATCAAGACCTTAAGAAGATTATTTTGGTTTTGAGAACAAATAACTGATGCACCCCCGAAATTTGATGAGTTCCAAGTGGGTTGAGTTCGTCAATTCGGTTCTTTCAGTCGGGTTGGATGAGTTAGAAACAAAGTGGATTTGGCCAACTTGCAACCCAGTCATAAATTCGGGAAAAATAAAGTTGGGTTGAAAATCATTGATACCCAAAGATGTTTTTAAAAAATTTTAAACTTGAAAATAGGATATAATGCTCTCTTCAAATGATCTACCCATTGTTAACGTTGTTTTCAAACTATCAGTTGCGTTAATAATATCTCTAAAAAAAATTTCAATAAGAAAATAAAATCTGTATAAATTAAAAAAAAAAAAAAAAAAAATATCATTAGTTGTTGTAGATTTGTTTCATCGCAAGAACTTCTTTTCAAGTAATTTTATGAAGGTATTTTTGTCATTGGGGGATGGACATCGACATTTTTTTACAGCTTAAGATGGACATGGACACAATTGATGTTTAGGAGAACATTGACGATAGAAGAATAGAGGAGTATATGAGTATTATTTTCCAAAAAATAAATGTCCACACCCATGGTCTTGGGGTGGTTCGTCCACGTGCAAAATAGTCCGCCGACCCCTATTTTACTTGGGGGAGCTTCAATCACCCTGTTTGGCCAAAATGTTTGTGGCTTCATCCAAAGCGCTGGCTTTCAATTTTTTTTTTTTATTATTATTATTTTTTAATTTTTCTAGACGTATTGTGAATGTGGCAAAAAAAAATTTATTGGATTAACTTGTATTTTCGGTAGTTTTATGGACAAAGGGACTATGTTCATTTTTAGTCCTAAGCGAGATGCTATTTATAATACGAATTGAAATTGAGATGAGCAAAGATAAAGTTATTAAACGATATGTACTAAAAATGTTTAACGCTACGCTATTCATCTTGGAGTAATTCTATTTATTCCCTCCTATCTTTCAAAGTTGATGTGACTTGGTTCTCTCAATTAAATAATTAATTTTCATGCATCAAATGTTAGGGAATAGAATCATCTCTAATCTATTTTGGACATGAGAATATTCAGTTAATAGCCAAGATCTCTCTAGAGAGATTCTAGGGCCATAAATTGGACATCTGTCCCATTAATATAAATAATATGTTACTTTAAAAATAATAAAAAATTAAAAAATATTTTTTTAAAAAAAACTAAGAGGTGGCGACCGGTCTGGGGTAGCTTCGGCCCATGGGGGTGGTCCAACCATCCAGCCACCCCCAAGGGGCCAAACAAAGAAAAACAAATTTTGTTAGGTTGTTGGGGGTGGCCGAACCACCCCCAAGGGCCATGGTGTGGTCCGGCCACCCCCTATGGCCAAGATGGGTGGCCAGCCACCCATTATTATTTTATTATTTGATTTATTTATTTTTATCTTAAATAATTTATTATTATTATTTTTTGTAGGTTTTTGGAAAAGAAATTTTAACTATGAACTGGATACCTTCTAGTCCATTATAGACGGGAGAGAATTCTATCCCAAATATTATTGGTTATCACACGCATTGGAAGCTTTGGGAGATTACAATTTTCGATCATCAGAGAATACAATAATTCTTCTCCACTTTCATACGGTACCCTCCCTGCCTTTAATGTGGTGGCTCTAAAAGTTTGTCATAAGAGACAATTTAGACATCAATGAATTTTCGAATTTCTAAGTCTTAGACTCACCTAATATACAAATTTTATTTTATTTTTATAAATGGAGTATCCATATTCACAATGAATCGGGGCAAAGCTCAAATTTTCAGTCATGGTTGTAGCCTACAAAGTCATTTACACTCACAGGAGAGGTCGAGGTCGAACCTTAGACCTCACCACCACCATGACTAACGATTCGAGGGTTACCTAATATGCATTCTTGTGGGTGAGGTTGTGGCATTTTTGTTCAAGGCCTCCATCTAATATACAGTCATAAGGGACACATGATTGGGAGTAGGGAGAGAGCTAAGGATGAGCAGAGGCCAGAGCCATGGCCCATTAGAATAGTTTGGATTCTTTTTATATAAATAAACTTATTATTTTAAAATGCATCAACTGTTTGTTTAAGCCTACATTATCCATGAATTGGGTTTGGGTCCAATCAGTCTGACTGGAAAGAGCAAGGATTTTGAGATATTTCAATACCAAAAGGCAAAAGTAATTGATGTGAGTGCAGCACGTGGGTTAGGCCAGATATGTGATGGGATTGGGATCCAATTGAAGCGGGCCCAAAGTGAGCACATTGGACCATATTATGTGCACAATGAGGTCTGAAAATGGATGAAACGCGGATTTGCCCATTCCCCACCATGTGGAGCCGGGCCCAACATGACCTTTTGCATGTGCCCGCCCCGGCCCTCGACTACACATTGTGTCCTAGATTCCGTACACCTCTCCTACATGAAAGACCAAGGCAAGGCCTTTTTTTTTTTTTTTTTTTTTTCAGTGCGTTTAACATTGCGATTTTGTAAATTGGAAGTGCTATTTTAAATTAAATGATACAAAATATATTATTTGATTATTAAACCATTTTTAAAAGATAAAATCTAAAAAAAAATCACATTTTTAAACTGCATACAAATGAAATAAGTTTTTTTAAAAGCCGCACGATTTTAAAAGGTATATATATATATATAGTTTCTTCTCTATATGTGTATGTATATGCAAAATAAAATAAACATTTCTCATATTTGCTAACATAATATTGGACCATGTTTCAAGAAGGTAGCATCAACAAGTTAGATTTTTGGACATTTGGAGAGTTGATCGTGAATATGAGTAATTGAGCATCTAATTGTAGAAAAGAAAAAAGAAAAGAAAACTATAATTAATGCATTGATTAAAAAATTACCTTCTAAAAAGTACAATATCTTTAATCGAGAGTTTTTTAACTTGGGAAAAGTAATTTTAAAAAGTGTGAAAATTCAGGAAAATTTTCTGAAATCTCTCTCAAAAAAAAAAAAAAGACTAATCCAAATAATTCGTAATTACTTGTGATTAAGGCAGATTGAGGCGATCTTGAATTGAGTTTTATTATACTTATTTTAGAAAACTCTTACAAAAGTACAGTGAAAATAGTGAAACAATGATGTGGCATACAACAAACAAGCATTGGATTTGTGGTCCGAATGAGTGCCTCCCACCTGGGACCTGGATCCTATCCATTTCAAATGAAATGGAGGGGGTCTATTTAGTTAAAACAAGATGGCATTTTTGTCCAACGCATGTTTCCATTTCATTTGAAATGGATAGGATCCTTTTCCCTCCCGCTCCTGGGTCCTTCAAAGTCAACTTCATGTTGTAATCAAACATTCCTTTGGTGTGGCGGCTGCCACTCTCGGAGACCACGAAGGTGACTTTTCTTGTTGTGAATTCCCTCAAGCTCCCTTCCATGGATATTGATATGGGTGAAGCTCATGCATCTCTTTTGGCGAATAGGCTGGTGCCTCTGTTGGATGCTCTCCACTGATCATCGAAGGTAACTCCTTGGTTATGGTCCTAGCCATCAACAATCATTATCTTTCTCTTTTACTGGAACATTGAACCGGTTATTGCTATCTAACATCAGTTGCTTTCCATCTCAAAATAAAAAGTTTTGAAAATTTACAAATGTGCTAACTTTAGTTCACATCAAGTAGTTAAATGGGTCGGTTGTAGAAGGATTACCACTTGTTCTTCTTTTTAGAAGTGGCAACGAACTCCTTTGTAGCCCTCTTTACTTTTCTTCCCTTATTTGAATAGAAAGAGTATTGGATTTGTGGTCTATTTAAGAATGGCATGCAAGAAAATGTTGGATATTTTTGTGAGTGCAAACACATCCATTATCCATATGCACAAACTGATCTCTACTAGCACCCTGAATTTCCCACTCGTAAATAAGATCACGAAATGGTTGCACAACTTGTCAGGACCAGCCTTATCCACCGGCTCGGCTAGAATATCTACATTGCTTTTCTTTTGCCGGCATGTCGGCACCCATTGCTAATGCTTGCTAATGTATGTTCCGGAAGGGTTTTTCCTTTTCGAACTCCTTACTAAGGGTAAGGGCGTTAGAGCATCTCCAACAATATAGCTCAACTGAAAAAAAAAGTAGTTATATTTAACTATTTTGGTCTTTTTTTTCTCTAACAAAATAACTTATGATTAACTATTATACCTTAACTGTTACAATAAATAGCTACAAATAGTTATTCACTGTAACACACTAAATTGAATTTTAATATAATATAATATTAATTTTAATATTAATTTTTTCTTTTAATTAAGTATTGGCAATAATATAATAAAAAAATGATAAATGATATTTTAAAGCAAGTAACTAATAGAATAGAGAATCTGTTAGAGTTGGCATTAAAAAATGGGTAACTAAAATAAAAAATTGTACTTTTTGACTAGTTATAATAGCTATTACTGCTGGAGATGTTCTTATAGATAAAAAGTACAATTTTAAATTAAATTACAGAAATTAAATTGTTTGAGATTACAATTTAAAAATATAGAAAATTGAAGTTTTCAAATCGAAAGTAAAGTGGTGTTTTTTGAAAAGGCACAATTTTAAAAGTTAAACTACGATTTTAATATTAAATTACAATTTTGTCAAATGTTTAATTATATTTTTAAAAACTCTTGTAATTCGAACTTTTTGAAATCACAAAACTGAAGAGAACCTAAGTCATTTATGTCCCATTTTTACTTTTTGGTTGTATTTTTTACTTTTTTATTTCTTTTTATATTGAGTTTGTTATTGATGAGTTACCTTAAAATAAATAAATGTGAGGACCAGGCCCATCCCACCTAAGAATGTGGCAGTCAGAGTTATTTTCCAGCGCCACAACAGCACAGCACAAGCAAAAAGTGCCCTTTTGCAACATCCAAAAAGTGACGAAGGACTAAAAAAAGTAAAAAGCCCTTGGGGTGTGTTTGTTAAAGGGTTTTTCTTTAATACTGTAGTAAAAATTTATTGACGTAAAAAAATTAGAATATTTTAAAGCGAAAAAAGTTAAATATTTGGTATAAAAAAATAAAAATAAAAATTATTTTGTAATAATAAAAAGTTGAAAAATGCTAAGGGTTCTTTCTTAATGTTCTTTCAGTTTTACGTGAAAAATGATTTAAGAAAAAATAAAATTGCATCAAATTTGAGAAATTAACACTAAATTTAGGATGATTAAATCCATTTTAAGTGATATCATTCCTAAATGGTTAACCTTCTACCTTAGGTTTTAGTTTTGAATCCAAAAACAAGTTTTAAGGCATTATAACCTAAATATTAACTCATAAAAATTAATCTGTTGGTAAAAAAACCAATGGTATGAGCCACTAAAATTTTATTTTTTCTTAAATCATTTTTTACGTAGGACTGTGAGAACACTGGAAGAACATTATGGGAGCACCCTTAACATTTCCTTCAAAATTTATTAGTGTAATATAAAAAATAAAAATATTAAAATTGATTTTAAGAAAAAAAATTTGGGTCTTTAAGTTCGGTCAGTTCGCTCATTTGCCAAACACACCCTATTGTGTATGTCATACGACTCATACCACCAAAAATAAAATAAAAATAAACAAACAAACAAAAATTAAAGGAATTTTGCAGAAAGGAGTGTCAGGAGCAGGAACAATATATGCTATTTGGTTTGCGTGCTTGCGTCGCCACGTGTCCTAGGTGGCATGGCACGGCCGGCTGAGGCTGAAAGCTACTGGCTACCACTATAAAAGTTTGGATCCAACTTCCTAGTAATGCATCTCATGATCTCACAACAAAAAACTTCATTATTTTTATTTTTTATTTTTCAAAAGGAAGACTCATATTTATGTTCTGATTTTTCTTTTGATTTGGATTTAGCTTTTAGGTTTTTTAATTTCAAAAATAAGTTTTTTAGGTTTTGGTCAAGTTTTAAACCAGTTCTTCTATTACTTTATCATCAAAGTTAACGATTTTACATTTGTCACGTGTGTTTCATTTGACATGTTATGATTTATATCATCACTTAATATCAATGTCAATGTCAGCATTAAAATTAGCAATTTTTTCAAATTTTCCTCTTATGCTACAAATTCATAAGAGTAGAACAACAAAAAAGATTAATTTTATTTTTGGAATTGGGTCTTTTCTTTTTCTATTTTACGGATTACTTGGCACTTAATAATATGACATTGATAGTAGGTGCTAATATGGACACTTATGTGTCAATTAAGACACACATGACATGACGAATTATTCTTTTTGATGAAAAGAGTGCCAGAGTGGCTTTTTTTTTTTTTTTGGTAAAACTTAAGAACTCAAAAATTAAATTTAAATAGGATAAAAACCTAACAACTCGTTGTGGGTGCTAGCCAGTTCAGGCCTAGTCGACCCAATATGAAATTGGCGATGCGGATTTCATCATGATCACCTCTCATGGTCAAATATCTTATTGATCAATAAAAACAAGTTAGTAGACCTATTTGTCTTTTTCTTCTTCTTTTTTATTTTTTATTTTCAAAGACAGTGTAAAACCCGTAATCAATTTTCATTGAGTTTAATTTTAAATATGGATGAGGATTCATAATATGGGTCAAAAAGATAAGAAACTAAATTAAGAGCGGCTTAAACTGGGTTAGATGAATTTTTTTTTTAATTTAGTTTATAAAAGTGATATTTGTTTATTTTCTAATAACATGTGAGATAAACATGAATTTTTAATAAAATTTATTTTAATTTTGTTCATGCTATTAAAAAAATATGTACAAATCACTTATTAAGAATTACACGTTACTTTTATATATTAAGTTGAAGAAAATTTCTCCGACCTAATTTGATGAAAAACTTTATCCTTATTATATTATGGCTTTTGATATTTAGTTGAGAGGCGGTGGTGCGGGTATGGCATGTAGTATTTCTTTTGGGTAAAATCTTATCAAGCCGACATGTGCACCATACAATGAAGTACTGATCACTCTTCTCACGGGTGCCCATGTCTCTATCAAAAACTGAAAGAGTCAAAAAAACCCATTATAAATACCACTTTCCCGCTAGTGCAATACCTCACCAAAAGTCACGACCCAACTACCCCTGCAAAACTCACAAGCACAAAAGAAAGATGAAAATGCACCCCAAGATTTCCCATTTCACTATCTTCCTTCTCTTCATGATCACTACTTCAACTTCCGTAGCATACAACACGGGTAGCGGTGGTGGCGGTGGTAGAGAGGTTCAATCTCCGGAAATGTCTTCTACGCCTAAAGGCGGGACGGGGACCCCAACGGGTGCCACCGGCTCTGGCCATGGCTCCAATTGGGACTACCGATGGGGGTGGGGGTCGGGTCCTGGAAGCGGATGGGGTTATGGTTCAGGGTCTGGCCGGTCTCCCAACGGGTTTGGATGGGGCTTTGGTTCTGGTTCTGGTTCTGGCTCAGGCTCGGGTTCTGGCTATGGGTCTGGAGGCGGTGGTGCTCGAGATGGTGGGCATGGTTCTGGAACTGGTTCGGGAAGCTCTGGAAGTGGTGGCACTGGTGGAGGAAATGGTGGCTAGGGTGGCTACGGGAATCACTCGCCACCGAAGTCTAAGGACAAGAGGAACCATGCATGGCTGAATGTACTGGTTTGGTGTTGCATGGCTTCTAGATATATGATGATTTTACATGGTGTGTAAGCTATATATATATATATATATATATGAGTTTGCTTTATATGCCATAGTGGTATGATATATTATGTTAATGTATTATGTAGTTTCAATTGCAATTAAGCTCCCCTCTCTCTCTTGAGTATAGTTTCCATGCTAGGGAAGTACTCTTAATTACTTGAGGGATATTGTTCTAGGGCTAAACTTCAAAAGCTTATGCAACTTTGTGCTTAATTAGCTAATTTCAGTGGTGCAGACTAGTTTTGGTTGGTCAAAATTTGAATTTCTTTGCTGGGATGTAATTATTCATTTATTGTCCATGATTTCTAACAGCTAGCTTAATTAGGTGCTGAAAAAAAAAAAAGGTTTATTGAAATAAGAAGAAAACTCCGAGAGGATTGATTAAACGACCAAAGCTTGCGAAAGAAAAAATTATATTGGGGGATCATCCGATCATATGGACTTCATATATATAAATATCAGGCTTGTGAAATATAATATTTTGATAAGAGCCATGAACTGTATCTCTCTCCAAAGCTTGGGAGATATAGATTGTATTAGTTAGGCTCATGAATATGAAAACCTGCACAATTTCCTTTATACTTCAGCCCAAAATGATTGAAACTTAAGCCCTGCTCGAAGGTATAGCCCGTAGCAAGTTTTTTTCTTTTCATTTGTTTTAGATAAAAAAATATAAATTTAGTTGTTCGTGGACCCATACTCTAATAATTCCATTCTTTTATTCTCATTTTGTCTTTTAAAGTTGATGTAACTTATAAAATTATTGAATTTGTAATAAATCATTATAAATATATAACGTTACTTGACCACAGAGATACAACCCAGCCCATAAGCTGAAAGAGTGTTGGGGAAGATATGAGCATGTTTTGATCACTACTTTTAACTGTGCTAATGCCTATTGCTTTGTACCCTTCCCCCTTAATCCCCAATTTGATTTTCTCATGATTTTTCCCATCACATGTGAAGCAAATTACGACCTCACCATATAAGATCCAGAACCAAATGTGGGATTGAAGGGTATTTTTGGCTTTCACACCCATATAAACCCAACACCCCACCTTTCTCTTGTAGTCTTGTTGCTTAATGATAGTTGTTTACCTTTGTATCTTACTTTAACTTTTGCCATTACAACATATTATTCTATGCTTAATTAGAAGCGGCCTAAGGGCCAAGTTAAATACATGTCCAACACCTCTACATTCCTTAACCAAATCCATAACTCTGCCATCTATTTTTCATAGACTAGTTTCATTTTGAGTCTAATTTTGTTTAAAACATCATTATTTTACTGTTAAGAAGTACTCTTTGCTTTTTCAAACATGAAAATATGGGCTAAATCTAAGAGTAAGCATGAAAATGAAAATATGGGCTACAACACTTTTTTGAGTAATGCTACAACTCCTTTTATGTTTCTCGAGTAATAATGTGACTCTTAAAATCGTGATTGATCATTGTTAGATTTTAATTAAATGGTACTTTTAAAAGTCATATCATTTTTTAAAGGATATAAAAGTAATACAAAAGAAACTTCTAAAATTACTTAAAGGTTTTAGATGGCGACTAGAACATTTTAAGAATTTTAGGAATGACGACAATGACACTGTTGTCAGTGGGGCCATGCACTATCTTTTTTTTTTTTTTTCCCTCTTGGTTTGCTTTTACATGATTTGCCGACTTAGAGTTCCATTCCTGGCATTCCATATTGGTGTTGAACTCCTAATACAAGTGGGATTCAGTGTTGTCCTACTCCTAGTCAAGTTTGGCTTCTCTAACCGACTTAATAAGCTTATGAAAGGAGCAGCCTTCTTTGAGGGACAGGGCGACTTTCGCCAGAGATAAAAGAAGGGGGAGAAAAATTAGAAGCCGCATCTCATTAGGGTTTTTTCATTTTGTCATTCCTTATGGCCATAGCGGAGAAGAGAGTTTTCTTTGAGATTTGGATGTATTGAAGCTTTGAATTTTGAGAGATTTTTTTCCTGTTATTTTTGTACTCTATCTTTTATTAGTGAATTTTCTCCAAGTCGTCTTCACGAACCATTTCAATCTTGGTGTTATGTGTAATTGATATATTTTCTATTTTTCTCTTTTCTGCGATTCTGTATTTTAATTCGGTGCACAACAAACACTTGCAATGTAATTTTTTAAAAACAATAATCTAAATTTCTAAATTTCCGTTACATGGTCACTAAATCCATAAAACTACATAACACCATGATTTAAAGACTATGTCATAAGTCCAGCGGAGAACACAAAACCATCAATTTGGCTGCTTCATCCAAAGAGATGAAAATTGAATGCATAAATTTCTCTTCCTTGCTATATATGATCTATAAACGAAGGGAGATGAATTGTCAAGCAACCAACATTATCTCTTTTCCTTTTTGGTAAGTGACCAAAATTAACTCTTGACAATACAATACAAGCTCAGTATGAAGAAGACAATATTACAAAAATAGTAAACTTTGATGGCTTGGGTCACCCCAAGGGCTGGTTTTCAGCCAGACCATACTGGTGACCCTCTTGCCGTGGTTTTTAGTGAAGTCGTGCTTGTGTCATTGGCGGAGGTCCTCTCCAATTCTCTTGTGCCCAAGGTTTTGGGGCTTTCAGAGCCTGGTGGGGCCGGTCCACGTCCGTCGGGGTTGGGTTCTTCGTCGGAAGTTGCCCAGGAGATGGGCTTGATTTGGCCTTGTCGTAAGAGCCAAAATCACTCATAAAAAAAAATTTATTTATTTTTTATAGATTTTCTTATTTATTTTTTATAGATTTTCTTAGCAACCCAACAAAGAAGAGAAAATGGAGATGGAGAAGAAATATACCATTTCAAAGAGTTGAAGCCACGGCGGAAGAGAGAGATGCCAAAGGCCAAATAAAAAAACCAAATATATATATATTATTACATTATTTTAGTTTTTATTTATTTTAAAAATGTTAAATAATATTTTACTAATATTTTAGAAGTAGGACACGTGCAGTGGCGGAGTCACGTTGTTCTAGCAGCCCCAAAGATTTTAATTTTTTTTTTCTTTTCTTTTATTTTTTTCTTTTTTCCTACCCATGTAGCCTACGGCACCCCCAAAAATAAAAAATAAAAAAATTCCATATTTCCTTAGCCGACACAAAAATATGCAAAATAATAATAAAAAAAATAAATGCAATGCTGATTAAACAAAATAAAAAATTTGCTTTGATAATACTTTGATCCAAACCAACACGGCAACATACCCTCAATCACAACAAAGTCAACAAGCATTCTACACGAGAGGAAGAAAAAAAAAGGAGAAAATACAACAATACAACTCTCAAATCTCTCGCAATCTCACTCAGCTCATGAACCGGACAGACTGGACAGTCCTAAGAAAAAGAGAAAAGGCGTCTGGGTGTGTGGAAGAAATACCGAGAGGCGAGAGCCAACCAATCGACCACCGTTTGAAAGCTGTTCGTCGGCTGTTATAGTTGCCCCATCGACCATCATCCACGACTCCATAGTCCACCAGAAGTGACAAAACCGGCACCAGGCAGCAGTGCAGAGCATTCGTGACTCGTGAGTTTTCTGCAAAGTAAACCCTAAATCTTGAATCTTATGCTTTGAATTTTGAAATGTGGAAATTACTAGCTTCAATAGCTTACTAACTTAGATTTAAACTTGAGAACTAAGACGAGAAATGCATTTTTCTAGTAGTGGGTCTATGGGTGTTTCTGTGTTTGATTGTTCATTTCTTTGAACTTTGAAGGCTTGAGAGTTGAGATCAATGAGATGAGAAGAGAAGAGGTGAGACTGTGACTCTGTGAGAAGAGAAACATAAGGAGATGAGAAGAACTAAGAGAAAAGTTTGGTTAGGAGTGAGGAGGTGAGGAGTCTGTGAAAACTGAAAGGGGAAGAAATGAGTGGCTAAAACTTAAAGATAAGAATAAAATTGATTCTAGAAGGTGCTGTGCATGAGTGCCAAAAATTGATTTCAGAAGGTGTTGTGCATGATTTTAGTATCTAGAAGGTGACTCAAGTGAGTGAGTGCCCTTAAAAAAAAAAAAAAAAAAGAGGTGAGTCCGTCACTACAAGAAAAACTGTCATCAGCGTCGACACTATCAGCGTCGACTCTAAAGTCGACGTTGATACTAGGATATCAGCGTCGACTCTTGAACTTGGACGCTAATGGATGAGTATTAGCGTCGACTATGTGGTCGACGCTGATAGTAGCACCAAAAGATGAGTATTAGCGTCGAATATAAAGTCGACGCTAATAAGCCGAAGCAAATACACTGGCGGGAACTACTTCGAATGAGGGAAAATTATTAGGGTCGAGTTATATGAGTATTAGCGTCCACTTATAGTGGACGCTAATAGTAACATATCAGCGTCCACTAGAAGTGGACGCTAATAGTCATTCAAAGAATTTTTTTTTTTAAAAAAAAAAATTAAAACTATCAGCATCCACAATAGTGGACGCTACTAGTGATTGAAAATAATTAAAAAAAGTTAAGACTATCAGCGTCCACTAAATGTGGACGCTAATAGTGAAACATAATTTTTACTGTGCCGCGCGCGCTTTTCTGGATTATTCCCCCGCGCCCATCTGAATTCCTCCCCAAAACTCAAAAACCTAACCCGCCCCTCGCTCTGTCTCCTCTGTCTGATTCTCACTCCCCCGTCATCTCTCAGATTCTCACTCTCCGAAACCCTATCGCCCTTTCTTCCTCTCGGCCTCTATCTCAGACTCTCTCTCAATCCCTTTCTCCCTCTCACCGCTCTCTCAGACTCAATCAATCTCTCTCCATTCCCTCTCTCTCTCAGCTACGATCCCCCGAAGCTAAAATCCTCACTGTTTCTCCATCGACGATCCTCGCTCCACCAGTTGGCCTCCTCATCAACCATCACGTATGTACATCTATTTATTTATTTATTTTTCATGCTGGGGGTTAGGGTTTTAGCTTGCTAATTGGTAATCAATTTGAGGTTTGGGGTTATTTTTTTCTTTGTAGAAAGAGGCTGAATAGATACAGTGAATGTACCTATTTGTTTGTCTAGTTGTCTTATTCTTGTTAACTTGTTTCGATTGCCTTCTGCACCTATTTGTTTTTTGTTTTCTCAGTCATAGGCATGCTGTGATGCTCTTCCTTCTCATTCCTCATTGCCTTGTGATTTTCTGTAAGCATTATTGAGAGGTTTTTCTTGTGTCAGAAAAAAAGGAAAAAGGCTTTTAGTTTTGTATGATATCAAAAGCCCAGTTTCAAGTCTCTATACAGAAAAATGTGTTTGCATGTGGGTCTTGTTATTTTCCAAGCTATTAATCCACAAGCAGCTTCAAGAGCTTATTGAAGTGGATTTCCATAACAAGCCCATTGGCTCTTTACGTTAGTGCATTAATCTTTTGACAATGACTAGAACTAGAGAAGACTTGGATGAAAGGTAAATAGGTAATTGAGCAGACTAGCTCGCATTGCCACGCATATGGTGGCCCTGAGGCAAGACCCCAAATCACATGCTTTTAAGGACTTTAATTAGAATCCAAGGTTGTGAAAGTATAGTACTATATATAAATATATATTTAAGAAGTTCCTCCTTTTTTTTTATTCTACTTTGGACCTCACATTGAGTGTCCTAAAGGGCAAAGGAATCATGTACATGCATGTGATGAGACCTTAAAAACAAAAAAAAAGCCCTTTGAAAATTGCTCTAATTTTGAAATAAAGGTTCTTTTAAGGCATATCCCTCTTAGCACATGAACCTAACATACTGCAACTCTCACCCACCCATATCATCTCTTCTTCTTTTTTCACATGGCCCCAACCTACGTACAATCTCCTTCTGTTTTATTTTCTTACTTATTCCAGGCATTGATCCATGCCTCTTTGATGAATTATGATAAAGGTACCCTCAAATAAGGAACAACATATATACACAAGCCACGGAGTGGGGCTTCCATTAACAAATTTTAAATTATACCCTTCAATATATATCTTATATACCAACAACAACATTTGTCGGTGTTGATAATAGCAATAATAATTATTATTATTATGAATAATTGGGTTTAGGCAATTAATAAAGTAGAAACCTCTATGACCAGCTAGCCTCCTCCTCCGCCTGCGCGATGATGTTGTAGTGGATAGACATTACATGCGAGTTGAGTGATAACATCTATAAAAGAATGACCCTTTTAGAACACATGATTCTCATAATGCATTTTTAATAAACTTTGTACCATATTATAAGAACATATGTTAGTTCAACGAAAAGCAGTAGTGGCCCGCCAGTAATAAGAGGTACCAAATTGGAAGAAAACTCTGTCTCTCATTAATACAAACATGATTAAGATTACAGTAATCCTAATCTATCTTTGTCTTGAATTTTCTACTTTAGATGTTCATCTACTACCTAAACCTAATTTATATCTTTATCTTGAATTTTCTTCCTTCAAAAGGAATAGAGACGTGTAGTTATGACACCATGAATCTCAAATGACATTACAACATTTTGGAGCTAATGGTTGCACCTACCATGTAGACTGTAGTAGGT
>CM017325.1:32634001-32719085 GCA_006937295.1 Carpinus fangiana
TGTAATTTTGAGAGTAAAAAATGTTCTTTTGGTTATCTTGTTGAAATCTTTTTGTTCTTTTGCAACTGGGTAAAATGTTCGGATAATTGCAGTTAGGGTTTCATTTTGCCATCTCTTACATGTTTGTTTCTGCAACTTGATGGTTCTCATCATTTTCTGATGATACATTTCTGGGTTCTGGGTCCTTCTAAGAAATACATCCCTTTCTAGTGGGTTTGATTAAGTGGGCAGGGAGATATGTGGATGTAATTCTACACTTCTTTGATTATATTATTGAAATTGGGTTGCCTAGCCGACAAGGAAGCTGTATACCTAGCTAGCTCGATCGGTGAAAAAACAGTAGAAATCATTTTTAAGTTAGTGGGAAAAAAAGGTGCAAGTAATTAATTAAGAAACCTTGAAATCTGGCCGGGGGTTTCCATATATATGAAGTTCTTGATGGTGTCTCTTAATTAAAGAAGGGCTTTCCTGAATTTGGAAGGAATGCATGCATAGACAAGGTGGTTGATTATATGATCAACCTGTCTCCTTTCTTTTTTTCTTTTTTTCTTTTTTCCAAAAGCAGACCCCTTTAACCAAATGTCTCTGCCCGGCCCACCTCTTTCAATGGAGCATTCTAGTTTCTAGCTAGCTATATATGTTCAACTGGGGTAGGTTTACATGGTCGAATATTCTTTGTCACAAATTACTTATTCATCCTAATTAAGTAATTATAAATTTAATTAGTACGTGGTGATTAACGAATAATAATTGGAAGCTAAAGCCACTGACCTTTAACCTATCGGATAAGCCAGATATGGACTACACTTAATTGTTAGGTGAGCCTCCAGACAAGTCACAATATCTAATATGTTTTTAAAAAAATTCCAAACGTGAATTCAGACATCATTCATGACAGCATGCATATGCTGTATATATATATATATATATATATATATGATATGATATGATCAGTTCAATCCTGGCGACTACAACTAGAGAGGAATTAAAATTTAATTTGGGTTGCTGGAAATTATCTTAATTAACTTTCTGACCACCCAATTACATATTGTCGGGTGGGGTCTCTCTGTGTTGAACTTTTTCACAGTTCTTTTGTATTGTGCATATGCATTTCAGGATATGCTTTGATCTCATATTCCCTCAACCCCTCCTCCCCTCCCCCCCCCCCCTTTTTTAAGTTTTAATTTATTTTTTGTTTCAAGTTTCACACTTTCTGGGGCCTTTTATTTTCTTGTTTGAATGTCTCTGATGGATCATATTGAAATCCCATGATTTTCTTTGTTTTTTAAATGACCAGGTGGAAATTCAATTCCATGGCAGTAGAAATCCTTTTTTTTTTTTTTTTTTTTTTTTTTTTAAGACTATCAGCGTCGACATAGTGTCGACGCTGATAGTAATATTTTTTCATTTTTAAAACTATCAGCGTCGACAAAAGGTCGAAGCTAATAGATCAACCATCAGCGTCCACACAGAGTCGACGCTAATAGTGCACCATTAGCGTCGACTTTCTGGTCCGTCCATTCAAGTATCAGCGATGAAACACAACGACTTTTAGCGTCCACTTGTAGTCGACGCTGATGAGCTCATTAGAGTCGGTCTTTTTGCGTCGACTTTATTAGCGTCCAAATGTCGACGCTGATAGTATTAGCGTTGACTTTGGGACTTTTAGCGTCCAAATAATGTCGACGCTAAAGCCCTTAAATCTTGTAGTGCGTGAGTGAGTGGAATTTGAAGGAAGAAAAAAAAAATAGTGTAAGGCGTGAGGAGCAAGAGGAGGTGAAAAGTGTTTATATATATATATACCGGTGAAAAAGTTTAGAAGACAATTTAAACTAAAATAGAAGTATTAAAATTAATTAGTGTGGGAGGAAGTCTATACGACAATTTAGAAGATAATTTTTTTTTTGTGTGTGTGTTTCATCATTTCTCTTTCTAATTCATTATTTGTTTTTATTGGTTTACATTGTGTGAATTACCAAATTTTTAAGTTAGAGAAAATTTTGTAAGACGTCAAAAAAAAATTTAGCGGTACTCCCAATATTAAATCACTGGCTCCGCCACTGGACAAGTGGCATCTGGATGGCCCTGAGATTTCTCCTAAGGCCATCCTGGCCATTAACTAGAGACCTTCCGGTCTAAGTAGACAGGAGAGAATCCGAATCCAATCCAGAAACAGTTGAAAGCATTTAATCAAAAGAAATAAAAACCGAAAACCGAAAACCGAAAAATGACAACTACCAAACTGTAAATCTAGACACTATAATGCAAACTAAAATCAGCATAGTCACCGAGCTGACTTCCATTGACAATTTGACTCAAAAGAAACTATCTATTCTTCATGGAAAGGCCTCAGATATGTGAGATATATCATTATCTTAGACAGATAATAATCATGCAATGTCGGCAAAATATTTCTAGATCATCACCGGCCTCAAATAGATGAAGGAGAATGCCAAAAAAAAAATAAAAAAAAAAAAAAAATAATATATATTAATGAGTATTACACCTTTTACTACAAACCCCAAATCCTTTTCACTCTTCACTCTTTGGGTATAAAAGCTTAATCACTTCACTAATTATAAACTTTCATATCAAGTTCGTAAGCAAATTGTCGTAAAAGTGATAATACTCCAAACATTTTCTATATGTAACTGTTCATGGTGCTTCAAGAGATTTAATTAAAAAAAAAAAAAACCTTTATTTTGGCCTCTTGAACTTCTATGCAATTTGACAAACTCTATCTAAACTTTTAAATTTCTTACTTTTAACTCCTAAACTTTCAATTCGTATCACTTTGGACCCCTTTGTTAGTTTTCAATGTTAAAATCAAATGGTTTACATTTTTATGCCCATTATACCCTCACCTAATCCACTTAAAATTTCAAAAACACCCAAAACTATAGCACCCACTCGGGCAAAAAAGGCAAAATGTTTATTAAAAAAAAAAAAACCCAAAAGGGTTTTGGGCTTTTGGGGTGGTCCGGCCACCCCAAGGGCCACCCCCATACCGGCGTAGGGGGCTTTGTCTGCATACTTCCTCAGCTTAAAATCTTAGAAGAGGGAGCTTTGTCATCCTCATTGCAACCTCTATTTCCCCCAACAACTATTCGAATGAAATATAAATTGAAAAGCTCAAAATTTAACAAAATAATAATAAGTTTAAGAGCAGCTAACGATTCGAGAATTTTGTTGCCTATGAATTTATTGCAGTGAAAAATGATTTGAAAATGTAAAAACAGAAAAAGAAAAGGGAAGAGTGAGATCGCTCAAGTGAGCGAGGTGGTCGACCCCCAAAATTTTCTCGCAAGAAGAGCAAGAGAAAATCTTGAATTCTGGTCTGTTGAGCTTGGATTTCACCAAGTCATCACTGCGATCTTCTTTTTCATAGCGATTAAATTAGAAACCTCAAACATATGCGTAGAGTGAGAGAGACAGAGAGGCTGAACCGGAGTTGCCCAGTGGAGATGGAAAAGCACCAAAGGTCGTGAATTTATAAGACTTACCGCTAAGGTTTCATCGGAGCTTTGCAACGATAGGATATATGGACGTGTTTGATAGGATTCAAGGGATCTATCACAAAGAAATCAGAAATACGTAACTTGCAAGAAAATAATCTGTAGAATATGCAGAATATGCACGTGTTTGATAAGATCCAACTTCCAAGGGTATTACAAACAATCAAAAATACCTAAATCGCCAAAAAATAATCTATAGAAGAAAATTAACTCAGGGACCAAGCCAAAGAGAGGATTAGAATCCGTAAGAATCCTATCATTCCCCACCTTCAGAAACAACGTTGTCCTCAAGGTTGAATACTAAGAAAGCCAGGAGACCGCTCCTTTATGGTGTCGTAGGGCTCTCATGTGGCATCTTCTTGGGGCAAGAGGGCCCACTAGACGAGAAGTCTATTCTAAAACATGTGACGTTGAAAATTGACCTATTTTTGTGTCGAGGAAGTTGCGTGGCGCGAGGGGCACCCCTACCCCCAACTTGCGAAGGTCACTTTTGTCAACTTGCTTTATATATACCGGAGTTTGTTTGGTAGGCCTTTTAATAAGTCTTTTTGAAGGTGGTAGGCCTTCGCAATCAACACTGACGACAATATTCTCTTTTCAACGACTGCCTACCTTCCACTTGGGTGCTTTCTTTTTTTAATGCGGGAAAGGAGAGAAATGAAGAATTACAGAAACGAGTGAAATACAAAGGGAACAACGCCATCCGAAGGACAGTTGAGAATGAATAAATAAATAAAATTTGCCCACCCCTACCACCACGTAGATCCAATTGTTAGATTCACTAGACGGTTAATGGAGTTACTAACAGTAGAAATTAGATTATCGTTACTAACTATTACTATATAACAGTTGTAATTAAATAACTGTTAATAATATTTTAATATAACAATCAAAATGATGCGTCTGTAAATATTTAATGGTCAGATTTTGATGACGGTTAAAGTAGCAGTTAATTAATGTTGATTGTGAAACTACATGTATGTTAGTGAACATAGATTAAGTTTAACACTATAAATAGTCCATTGTAGACCTACTTTAAATACATAAAATCTACCTTCCTTTAGAGCATTCACATTGCTCTACCTATATTTTTATGCAAAATAACTAATCAAAATTTTAATTTATCTAGTTTAGCTAATGTGTTTTAAAATCATCATATATCCTCTTCTTCTTTTTTTTAACCTATATCATTTTAAATTTTTTTATAAGGACTGTATTTGTTCTAAGGATCATATTTTTCAACTTTTGACAAAAAAGAAAAAAATGTGGACAAAGAAATAGTATGAGAACTTTTTGAAAAAATAGAGATGTGGAAAAGAAATAGTAGAAGAAAATTTTGGGGAAAGAGAAAAAGGGAGAGAAATTGTACATTAATAAGACGGAAGTGGGCACTGTTCACAAATGCAAGAAAATTTTATTTTGCAGTTGCAATGCATAATCTGATGTAAGAGCATTCAAAATGGAGGAGCCAAATGACATTTTTATCTAAAATCTCAACTACCGAATATGAGCTATGTCCGGGACCGCTAAGAGTAATGTTTTAAGTTTTTATTATGTTTATTTTAAGTTCATTTAATGATGTGATTATTAAAATTATCATTAAATTTATATTTAATAATTATTATATTTTGATTAAATGATAATTTTAATAATCACATTATTTTTGGATAGATTTAAAATAGACAAAAGATAAACTTTTAGAATTATTAGGACTGCTACCGAGTATCCGCTACTGAGTATGACCCCATGAGCTATACCCATGGAGTCTGTTTGTTAAACGATTTGGAAAAGACAAAAAAAAAAAATCAATTATTTCATTTTTTCAACATTTTTTTACTTTTAACATTACATCAATTATTTTTTATTACTTTTTAAATAAAAAAAATTACTACAAAATAATTTTTTTTTATTTTTCTATATCAAACATTATTACCTTTTTAATTTCTTTTTTTTTTTAAATAAAAAAAAATATTCTTTTTTTTTTATATATATCAATCAATTTTTATTACAATATCAAACCAAAACTAAAACAAAAACATTTACCAAACTAACACACATGAAGCTTCAACTCCCGGGTATTCAAGTGTTAACTGATAATGGTTGACGAACACGGCAAAGGGGGCTGCAGAGAAAAAAAGGGCTGCAGAGAAAGACTAAAATAATGATTAAAATAATGCTACCACATAGGGAATATCACATGTGTCTTAAATGCCTAGCTTGGCAAACGGCTATATCATATTTTTTTTCTTGTCTTCTTGTCGATTATTTATTGTCTAGTTTATTTATTGGGAATAACTTAGATGTAGAAGTTGTATAAAAGTAACATTTTGTGCCTACCACTCAATGAGTGACAACTAAACGTATTTCAAAATAAAAAAAAAGTTTGAATCCACTAAATCATAACAATCTTAAACCCAAACCTTTATTTTCCCCTTATCACTCTTCTTTTATAACACAAACGTCTATGTAGCCCACTGCACCCTACTGTTGCCACACATCAGCCCACTGCCGTCACACCCAATCCGATTTCCACCACCGGAAAGTGATATTTTCTCCAACTCTCCATCTTTGTTCTACTGTCTTTCCCTATGCTTTTTTTTTTTTTTTTGGTTCCAACTTACAACAATGAAAGTAAAATGACAGATTTATTCTACAACCAGCAAGAAAATATCAGAGTGCTCTGGACAAAAAAAATTGCAAATGCTCTGGACCAAAAAAAAAAAAAATGCAGGTGAAACTTAGAATTTTCTATTTCATCAAGCATCTGGTTGATGACATCCTTAAATACAAAGGATTTTTTAAGGCTTTAATTAGAACCTCTTGTTAGTTAAAATAAAAATAAAAAATTTCAAACAAGAAAGAATTTTCATCCGCTCCTGGAAAATTCTTTGTGGATGACGGCGACGAGGCTCAATATCGCGGGTGTGGCGATATTGGTGCAGACGATGGCAAGATGGGCAGTGGGCTGAGCGGCGACGAGCTGGGCAGTGGCAGTGAACTGGGTTGGACGGTGAGCTGGGCGGCAGCAGTGATGAGCTGGGCAGTGGGCTGGGCGGGGCGGCGACGAGCTGGGCGGCTGCTGTAAACTCAGCGGCATGAGAAAATTGAGCAAGAAAGGTAAAGGTGGGCTAGACGGTGAACTTGGTTTTGACATTATAAGGTATAATCTAGTGCATCCCCAAACTTTTTCTAACTTGCTCCAAGCTGATATGTTAGTCATTTAGTGGCTGGCACAAAAGCTACATTTTGTGCAACAACCTTACCCAAGACGCTCTCTTATTTATTTGTCCATCTTTTCTTTGCCAGTAATTACGAGTGAGAGTTAAGTGTTATTAATTATCTAGGTGGAAGTAAAATACTATAATTGTTTTTATTTTCTTATAAGTAAGCGTGAGCTTGTATTCAGAATAGCTATCTTGAAATATTATCAAAATTTTTGAGTTTTCTCTTAGTCATCTTTGCGAAGATTTATTAGATTTATCTTCAACTTACAGATTGTGTTTTTATTTTCTTGGCTAAGAGACAAAGAAGCTCTTAATCTTCCATGAATTATTTCCAAATTAAACCCCAACCGACATAATTGACATTTCTCCCCCCAAGTGCCAAGTGGTACTCCTTTCCTTTGTTTGATCCCCCATTCATTGTTTCCGATTAATTCCCTTTAAAACAGAGCAACCCTGGAAATCCCTTTTCTTTTTTTCTTTTTTTTTAATTTCATTATAATTTTATTTTGTTGATTTTGCAATATTAATATATTTTTTTTAATTTAAAGGCTAAATAAATAGCAGCACCAACTCAACAAATTAAAAATAGTAATAAAAGGTAAATAATAAAAGTGTGATTTTTATTTAATTAAAACCTGGGGGGATTAGATTAGATTAGATGAGGTTTTGTAAGGACATGATGGCTGATTTTCCATGCACAAACATCAAACATCAATTTACGAGTGGGGCCCAAAACTCTTAAAAAAAATCAAGCGGTGATTTTTATTTGTGGGCCAAGTGATTTTTGTTTTCTTTTGTCAGGACTCAGGGCAATGGCAACTTGACATACTTTTCAATTTTTTCCAGAGCGAAGAAAACATGAAGCCGGTGATGATATTACACGTGTTGATGTTGTACGGACAAGTCCTCGGTCTTTGTACGGAACCCCAATGCGAGTTGATCAAAAAACGAGCGCCGGAGACGGCCAGTGGTCTCGGTGGGAAGGGTTATTCAAAGGGGACGGGTATAATAACTAATTGCTAATCGTTAATTGCTTCGATAAATGATTATTAAAAATTATTAATCACTTAAGGTGGTTGTTATTAACGATTTTAAGAGTAAAATAAGATAATTATAATTACTAATTGTCTTCATTGATATATAATAATATAAATATATATTAAATATTTTATATTAATAAAATATATTAATTTTTTTATTTGTATTTAGATTAATGGATTCTGGCTATTTATGACTATGTATGTGAAATATATAATGTGATATGTGATGTTTTAGACTAAGCCTTATTCAAAAACATTGGACGGCTAAAAAAAACTTTTTTTTTTTTTCTTCATCTTTTTGGGAACATTTTAGCCTTAAATCATTAAAAGAAGCACAAAAAATGAGTAAATTAAATCAAATGATTATAAAACTGTCATTAAAAACAATTATAAAACTGTCAGTTATTTAATTGAATAACCTTTAATCGCCTAGACAGATGCGGTTATTAAAAATTGATAACCGTTTAAGACGATTGCAGTAGCAGTTATAGCTAATAATCGCTAATTATAAAATTTTGAGCACCCATAGGATGAAGGGTTTGGATCATTTGGTTTTAGCTCGTTACCCAGCTGGGTCTTACCCAGGGATTCCATTTCCACCCCCTAAATATCATTTTGGTTTCATTTAATTTTTTTTTTTTTTAATGTGGTTTAAAAACAGTATACGTGCGAAAATGCTACGTATAAATATGTATGTATATGGTTGGGCTGTCATGAAAAGACTAACACCATCATTTTGTTGGTGTATACTGTATTCTAGTCAAATTGAAGTGGACAGCTGCACTAGGAATTCATCTCGTGGCGTTCGCTTTTTGGTGGTTACTTTAAACTAAGCTATAAACCACCTGCAAAAACGAATCAAGTAAACAAGATTCATATTATAATCAAAATAAGAACCATGACCCACAACTATGGCCTACATCTCGCAATTACATACATTACCAAATTACCCCCAGCTCTAGAAACTTAAAGACAAATTTAAAATGAAATAAAACACACTGATAATCTGATACACTGCCATGGATTGGATGCTCACTCTTGGACCAAAAAATTCTCTTTGATGTCATGGTTGGTTCCCCTATCTTTATTTTTTTGGTTTCCATGTAGAATATATGTTATATATATTCAATCATGCTTTGCCTTTACTTTAAGATGACCAAGTCGTCCCCAATGGGTAGCTCAATCTGCTGTAAAACACGCCTAATGAAACGGATGTCACAAGTTCGAATCTCCTCTCTCCATTCCCTTGTGTGGACATGTCAAAAAAAAAAAAAAAAAAAAGATGACCAAGTCAAAACACATATGGTAAGATTTGCAAATTGCCATGGCATCAAAATAAAGAAAAGATGATCCGGATAATGTTCTAGATCAATCCTTGCTGATGGGAGGGCATAGGAGTTTGCAGATCCATTGGGTTGGCCGGAGCACCGTAAGAGTACAAACAATGAGTAGCAGGGCAACAATCCTAAAGTTTTAGTAAAACTGGGAGTTTATTTAAAGTGACAATATATAGTGTTTTGTGAAAAGATATGTCTCGAATTCAACAGAAGATACCGATCGATGTTGAGAAAGCTGAATGCTAAATTATAATTAATGTTGCTGGCCCAATGTAGCGGCTACCTCCAGTTGTGTAGCTCATACCATTGGGTCTGGGTCTCCAATTGACCAAAAGAAAAAGGGAAAAGTCATTGTTAATGTTATTGAAAGCTTTTTAAAGTTTCCCCATTTAAGTTTTACGATGGTCAATAAATTTAGAGAATATAATTAGGGGATCGGGATCCCCCAGCAATAGCTGCGTAATAGCCCATCAACTTTTTTTAAAAAAAATTTTGACCCTTGAATCTCATCCAATATAGTCTATAAGTTGCTGCGTGTCTCATTAATTAAAAAAAAAATAAACTTTTATTATTTAAATTTTAAAAACAAATATAAAACAAAATAATAATAAAAGAAAAAAAAAACTTTAAAAAAAAGTATGAGGTAGCCAGTCACCCCACCTGAGACATAGGGGTGGCTGAAAACCACCCCTAAGGGCTGGTTGGAGCCCTAGGAGGTGGTTAGGCCACCCCCAACCAGCCCTTGGGGGTGGTTTTCGACCACCCCTAAGTCTAAGGTGGGGGGCCGGCCACCCCCATACTTTTTTTAAAGTTTTTCTTAAATTTTTTTTATTATTTTGTTATATATTTATTTTTAAAATTTAAATACTAAAATATTATTTTTTAATTAATGGGACACATGGCAGCTTATAAACCATTGGATGAGATTCAAGGGTCAAACTTAAAAATAAAAAAAAATAAACTGATGGGCAATTCCCTAGCTATTGTTGGGGATCCCGATTCATAATGATAGGACCTAGGTAAACATGGGGACTCATATAAAATAACTCGTGGTTTGTTGGGAAACATGCTCTTAGTTTCAAAATTCTGTCTTTTCCTTATGCTTCCTCTATCATGTCTCAGTTGGAGCTTAAGTTGGGACTAGGAGGCGCATCATATGAAGATTTCATCTGAAGTATGTATTTACCAATGCTATTGAGGTACAACTCATATCTAGGTCTCTTACCACTCAATTTCTCAAGTTTTGGTTTGTTTGAGTTCGATTTTCACTTGCTTGTTGAAATGTGCATAATTTTTCCATGAAAATATGAAAAAGCGGACAAACAATATGGGATGAAGAGAATAATATCTCAATGATCAATTTAATTATAAGCAGCTACATGTTCAGAAGCTATAACTTACAGCCAATTTCTTGAAGTTTTTTTGATGATGCTCTCCTGTATCTTTATCTTTAATTGCAAAATGACTGAAATTATGTCACTCCTAAAGGGGTATTTGGATGAAAAACAATTCTGATACTCTATTGCAACACAAATGTGTGATAAATAAATTATATTTGAATCTGATCAAACTTTATTGGGGGTGATAAAAACTTGAGATAAGCATACTAAGTGGTTTTCCATTATCCTTTGTGCTGTGTTTGGTTAGGGAACAAGTATTACTTAATATTGACAACAGTAGAGAGTTTTCTGTTTTGATAACATACTAAGCTCATTTTGGCTCAAAATTCTAACCAGAAAAGGAGAATCTGACAAACATTTAAGTACAACTTGTTTGTGTGATGATGATGCAATGTGGTGCAACATCTTCCAGATATAGTCTAGGTATTTAATTTTAATTTCTCCAAACACTGCCAAGAATGAGAACTTTTATTGTCCAAAGATTTTGTAACATATTGTAAATGTTTACTAGAGAAAAGAAGAAGAAGAAGAAGAAGAAGATAACAATAGGGTGGGGTAAATGATGACTTATCACTCCATTCATACGATCGTAGACCAATGCTTTAAAATATGTAATATGTTTTGATCACTGCTTTTGACTGTGCTAATGCTTATTGCTTTGTACCCTTCCCCCTTAATCCCCAATTTGATTTTCTCATGATGTTTCCCATCACTTGTGAAGCAAATTACGACCTCACCATATACGATCCAGAACCAAATGTGGGATTGAAGGGTATTTTTTGGATTTCCACATCCATATAAACCCAACACCCCCGCTTCTCTTTTGTTTGCTTCATGATGGTGAGCATTACGAAACCTCAGTACTGAGAATTCCGAAAAGGAAGTGCAGAACATAAACCAAATCTAAAATATTCGACCAAAACGATGTAAGAATGAAGCTCACAAACGGCATCCCCTTTGTTTTAGGTGAATCATATTAAATCTGGGCCGTTAATCAACTTTACCGCAGATGTGCTGTTATTAAAATAAAAGCATGAAGTTGGATCCCACAAACATCTATTTTTCAAATACTAGTTTCATTTTAAAACATCATTACTTTCCTCTTAAAAAATACTCTTTGCTTTTTCTTTGCTTTTTCTCACATGAAGATAGGAGTTAAATCTTAAGAATAAACATCGGCACTACAACACCATACCTTTGCGAATAATACTATAAGTTTCTCTTATGCCCCTTCAGTAATAATTTGACTCTTAAAATCATCAATTTGTGATTAACTATTGTTAAATTTTGATCAAATGAAATTTTTAAAAGTCACTTCATTTTTTTGAAGGATACAAAAATAACACAAAAATAACTTCTAAAATTACTTAAGAATTTAGATGTAACTAGAACATTTCAAGAATTTTAGCAATGAAGACAATGACACTTGCAATGTAATTTTTTTAAAACAATAATCAAAATTTCTTAATTCCCGTTACATGGTTACAAAATCCATAAAATACTAATAAAACTCATACCATTAAAACTACACAACACCATGATTAAAAGACTATGTCATAAGTCCAAAACTTAGAAAATTGCAATTCCATATATTTACCATCTTTGACGTGATACAAGAATTCATGAAGGCTTCAATGTAACGTCCACCATATGCTCGCACCTCACCTCAGCTCTCTCTACATTTTCTTTTTACAACAAAACAATCAAACAAAAATAATCTATAGAAAATTTGAGGGTCTCTCTATCTGCCCTGCAAATACCCACTGATCATCAAAAACGATTTGGAAAGAGGAATATGTTTCCAGCGGAGAACACAAAACCATCAATTTGGCTGCTTCATCCAAAGAGATGAAAATTGAATGCATAAATTTCTCTTCCTTGCTATATGATCTATAAACGAAGGGAGATGAATTGTCAAGTAACCAAAATTATCTCTTTTTCTTTTTATTAAGTTGACCAAAATTAACTCCTGAAAATACAATACAAGCTCAGTATGAAGAAGAGAAGATCACAATTCACAAAGATAGTAAACTTTGATGGCAGGTTGAGCAATCCATGAACAGTTGCAAACATTTAATCAAAAGAAATAAACACGGGAAACTGAAAAATGACAACTACCAAACTGCAAATCTAGACACTACAATGCAAACTGAAATCAGCATAGTAACCAAGCTGACTTCCATTGACTCAAAGAAACTATCTTTATTCATGGAAAGGCCTCAGATATGTGAGATATATCATTATCTTAGACAGATAATCATGCAATGTAGGCAAAATATTTCTAGATCATCACCGGCCTCATATAAATAAAGGAGAAAGCAATATATATATATACAATTAATGATATTACAACTTATACTACAAACCCCTGATGATTTTCACTCTTTCACTCTTACGGGTATTGTAGTAAAACCTCTAATAAGGACTGCCACATTAAGTTTTCGGGAATTGTAATAAAACCTCTAATACCCAAGTGTTCATGGTGCTTCAAGAGATCTAGAGGAACAATTTAAGATCAGAACCACTAATTCTAGGATATCCTTACATTCTTACAATATGCAATAACACCGGCAGCTTCAACATCAATTCAGCCAATATGCACCAAAAAGATAATATTTTATCGTAATATATAATTAGCAACTTCTCTTATAAAAAATAATTCGAAAAATTGCAATTTTTGGGATAGAACCTAGAAAAAGAAAAACCTTCAATGAGCTTCTTTAGTACCAAACCCATTCAAACATTGTTACGACCTCTGCTATAATCACTTACATTGAGATTGCAGGTCATTTTATGTGAAACTATTTTTATGTAGTTTGATTCTAATTTCATGCTCAAATCTTGCTTTAAATAAATCAGAATTAGGAAAATTCAAAAAAATAAAGCACAGATCAACAAACAGGCACAAAAAAGTAATTCAATTAAACTTCAATAACCGATTTCTACACCACACAAAAACAAGCAAAAGAATTAGAGAAGTTCAATATTTCTTAATTTCCTATACACACAAACATGGGAGAGGGAAAATGGGGAAAGAGATTACTCAGTGGTGGCGTTAAGAGTTTTAGGTTCGATTCTGCCAGCGTACTTCCTCAACGTATAATCTCAGAAGAGGGAGCTTTGTCATCCTCATTGCAATCTCTATTTCCCCCAACAACTATTTCAAATGAAATATAAACTCAAAAGCCCAAAATTTAACAAAATAATAATAATTTTAAGAGCAGCCAACGATTTGTTGCCTATGAATTTATTGCAGAAAAAAAATGATTTGGAAATGTAAAAACAGAAAAAGAAAAGGGAAGAGTGAGATCGCTCAGGTAAGCGAGGTGGTCGACCCGCAAAATTTTATCGCAAGAAGAGCGAGAGAAAATCCTGCATTCTGGTCTATTGAGCTTGGATTCAACCAAGTCATCGCTGCGATCTTTTTCATCACGATTAAATTATAAACCTCAAACGTATGCGTAGAGTGAGAGAGAGAGGCTGAACCTGAGGGGTTCCCCAGTGTAGATGGAAAAGCCCCGAAGGTGGTGAATTTATAGGGATTACCGCTAGGGTTTCATCGGGGCTTTGCAACGATTGGATATGCACGTGTTTTGTTTGCTCAAATCTCGGCTCCAACTTTGAAATATTTGCAACTGGGCGTCTGATTTGGAAAATTTAGGAAACTTCTTCAATTTTCAAGATTCAAGAAGTATAAGAGATTTTGCAAATATAATTTTGAAATTTAAAAATTTGTGAATTTAGTATTTTTTTTTTTTTTTTTTTAAATATCCACACAAAATAAGAAAAGAAATATTCGAACTAATAACTTTCGTTTATCCGACTTAAGAACCCATTGAAAACGTAAAGTTAGTAGTTGGTATTAATTGTTTGAACTTTTTACAAGTTTTTTTGTTAAAACATTCCAAAATGCTACCTTTTTCTAAAATAAATTTTTTAATTGACTCACAACCGAATGTGAAATTGAACTGACTCATGGCGGGGCCATGGGTCACCATAGTTTTCATTAGAAAAAAAAAAAAAAAAAAAAAAAATTCACTTGGATGCATTTTGAGCATTTTAATAAAAGGGGTGAAAATTTAATTAAAATTAGCTAAAATATAGTATACCGACATTACAAATTTTAAAAATTTAAGATTATGATGGTAAAACCGCTTATGCTTCAAGAATTGTAAGTGAAATTTTTGTGATGTTTGAAAAAATATAGATAGTCAAGCAACATTGCCACGGGCATATTTATAGTCATATTTGTAGTGGCAAATCCATGAATATTGGTTCAAGACATAGTTAAGTAAGGCAATTATTTACTGACTAAGTAATTGCAATTGATTTTGTGAGATTTGTTTAAAATTTGGCATGTCTATTGACTAAATAACTTGCAAGATATATTTTGTGAAAAACATCGAAGGAGATGAGATGAGATTAAAGCCTTTAGAGAATGATCATTTGTAGTAAAAACTCAACTCAACGCTTGAAATATTAAGATTTTGAGTTTAATGAGTTAAAGTACACTATATGTTTTGAACTTTTAGTTTTTAAACTAATTTGATATCCCAAGGTTAGGGTACACAGAGCTTGTAATGTTACAATCGAGGTTGTGTTTTATGTACTTAATAAGCTTATAACATATTTTATGTTAAATTGAATTAGTTACATGGCACTTTTGATAAGCCTATTTATATATAAGTGTCAAAAGTGGTGCCTTCTTCTATGAGACAACGATTTTGTCTTTATGGCACTCGTAACACTAAGATATAGACACAATACTAATCCATGTGTTAACTTAAAAGAACTACCCAAATAAAAGAAAACACGTGTGAGATATGTATGACTAGTCAAATAGGAATAGGATAGCTAGTTCAAAGATTGTTTACCATGATACACCTATAACTTATTATTACAAAGTGAATGTTCAAGTCCTCGTGGCACCTTCATTTATGCATGAGTTTTTATATTGTAGTCAAATTGTGTTTTGATTTTGAAAATGATGGAGGATTGTAAAAGAATTTTCAAAATCAATATATATATAGTTTGTGGTATGAGAACGTTTTTTAAATTGAAGGTAGCATTGTTGAGAATGTCAAACAGGAAGACAAAAACTACTCAGATTTCTATTTCCAAACCCAAAATACCACAATTCAAACTGTAAGCAACACATTAACAATCTTTTCATTTGTTAAAACATTTTCAGTCCCAGCAACAATCATGGACTTTCCAAGAACCCACCAAGCAGGATGAATTTTCCTCAGGTAAGAATATGTTAAAAACAGAATTCGGTTCTATGCAGAGCTATTCCCCTGAGTTTGCCACCATACAGACCAACACCCAGGCAAACTCAGACACTCAACAGAAGGTCTGATGATGGATACAATTGGAGAAAATATGCCAAAAAACAAGTGAAAAGGAAGCGAAAATCCAAGAAAGGAAGCCATTCCCCTGAGTTTGCACGCCTGGGTCTGGCCACGACGCTATCTACCGTTCCATCGACAAGTCCAACGCCGACGAGGCTCACTCCAAAGAAACAACCACCATGTTCAAGAAACAGAGCAGCTCTAGCGCTAAGCGTGGCACTCGGGTGGACCCGTGGTACAAGAGGAAGAGGAGGCGATGAATCTTCGCCGAGCGGTCTTGATCGAAGATTGGATGGAGAAGCAGAGCATTCGCAGATCTGTGCTCTTCAACTCAAGCTCAAGCTCCTCAGAGTCTAGCTCTGGCGCAGCCTTTTCATCCTTCGAAACATAGTCAAGCTACAAACACAAATCAAAGCCCAAATTGCAGAGCTCCAAGAAGCAAGTGAAGCCGGAGTATAGGAATTCAGAGAAGCAGTCCAAGCCGAAGATTGAGGGTGGTTTTACAAAGACGAAACTACGGGCATTGTGAATGCTCTTTTGTTTACGAAATAACTAGATCATTGTGAATGCTCTTAATTTATCTAAAAATATTTTGTAGTCTTAAAAATTTTGAGTCTTAGAAAATTTGAGAGTGTTTGAAGTTGGATTTATTTTATACAAAATGGAATTAAACGATTTGGGATCCATTATATCGCGGAGAATATTTGCTGTAATCATCTACCTACCGATTAACAGATAATGTCAATTGAAATAAAATAGTTGTTTTAGGTCCAAGATTGAGACTCTCTATAATGACTTGAAAGTTGAAAGAGAATAGTTTTCTTGCAAGGAAATAAGGCCAAAAAGATATGAAGAGAAAGAAAAAGACGTTCATGCGAGCGGATATATTGGATTTTGTGTTGGATTCCAACAGGGACGACTTGCACCATTCGAAAAACCCCAAAATTCCATTTTCTCATAAAAAATGAATAAAAACAAAACCCCACCAACGCCCTTCTTCCACGTAGCAAACGCCGTCAACAACCGACTTTCCCACCACCACCAGATAAAAAACAAGTACTCCCTCCCAACATATCCACGCCCAAAAAGATCCCTGTCATAACATCGTCAAATATACCCCCAGATCCAGTACTCCCACTTGACTCTACAGTCGGCTCCATTACCAATTAAGCTCGCCAACAAAAAGTAGGATACAGAGACACACAGAGAGAGAGAGAGAGAGAGAGAGAGAGAGCGCCTTGGTTTCATCAGGCTTGGGAGGATGCTCTGTTCGGGTCGAGTATTGGCGGTCTCGTACCCGCCAAACCCGCCGCGTCCCAACAGTTGCCATTTCTGGATCTCGAGAACTCGTCATTTAGACCCCAAGCTGAGCTCGAGATGGCGATCGAGGGCCTCCGAACCCGACTCCTCTTCTTCTTCTTCTTTTGCTACATCCATCGACTCCGATACTACCGACAAGAACGCCTCCGGGTGACTCTCTCTTTCTATCTCTGCTTGAGCTGCATATTTTTGTTGTTGTTTGAAATGATTGATTCATCTGGTTACTGTTGGTGTGTTGCGCTTTTGGATTCAGGTTCTGTATAATAGAAGGGCCTGAGACAGTGCAAGACTTTGTCAAAATGGAATTGCAAGAGATTCAGGATAATATTCGGAGTCGTCGGAACAAGATTTTTTTGCATATGGAAGAGGTGAGTGGATTAAGTAGCTACACTTTCTCTTTACGAAAATCGTTCACTGTGCTTTTATGATTGCTACCAGGCTTAATTTTGTTTGTCTGTGATTAATATTCTCGTTTATAATTATAATACTCCTGAAAACAACCTCATAACATTACACAAAATAAAGAGTTTCAAACGAGATTCTTTATATATCAATATGGTGTTAATATTGAAAAGGAGTATACAAAAGTATATCTTGTAACCTTGGACATAAATATGTACAGAAAAAATGGAAAATTTCCTATAACAATGGGCCATTACTACCTCGTCTACTCTCGTAACTGCTCAAATGTATTCTTTATCAATTCTTGGCTATTGAGTCAAACATACAATTCAAAATCTCTGTTCTTCCTTATTAGTTGCTCTGTCCAAAAAATTATTCTTATTCTACCTTTGATTTGTTCGCTAATTGGATTGATATTGGGAATGATCACTCGTGATTAACTGTCTCTAGCGGTTTTCAAATGCTGGAGGCCAATTACCACCAGCCTGTTGGAGTAGGCGAGAAAGTAGAAAGAAGATTGACAAGTTGGAAGAAGATATACTTGTCTTGGGGTGGTCGCCTAACACTAATCAAGAGTACGTTATCCAGTTTACCTATGTACCTCTTGTCTCTGTTTCCTTTATGAGCCCGATATAGCTAGAAGATTAGAGCGTCTTCAAAGGGACTTCCTTTGGAATGGTGTAGGTAGTGAGCGTAAGTTTTATCTGGTGATTTGGATGATTGTTTGTTCCTCATTTCCTAGAAGAGGATTGGGTGTTAAAAAACTCCTCCAACAATCATATCCATTGGAATCTAAGTTTCATCAGGGCAGTCCAGGATTGGGAGTTGGAGTCCCTTGACTTGTTCCTCGACCTATCATATTCATCGAAAATCCATTTGAAGGACCCAAACATAATGTTGTGGACCCAAGCATGCAATCACGACTTTGAAGCGAAGAGATACTATAATTCTTTAGTGCCTGGAGAGCCTTGTATGTTCCATGCTTAGGCCTTCATTTTAATTTTACATTTCTTTGATAGTTCTAACTTTATGCTTAACTCCACTTGTCTAATTTTACACTTCTTCGATTGTTCTAACTATAAATAACATATACTGCAGTATCTTATTTATGAAGCTTAATAAAGTTGAAATAATGGGTCAGAATAAATTGCCTGTTTTCTGCTTGCATTCCTTGCTGATTACATTTTCTTTTTATTGACATTCTTCATTATGTGTAGGTTCGTAGGCTGAGAATACAGCAGAGGATTAAAAGTGCAGAACTTGGAATTTTAAAGGATGAGCATGAGAGTGAACTTCCTAATTTTCCATCATTCATTCCATTCTTGCCTCCTTTGGTGAGTATTGTATTTTTTTTTTTGCCCCCATTGAGTAGTATTTTTTTGGTGACTACATCTTTCAATAGCTTAAAATTATTTTATCTTTCTTCGACTCAACCTATGTTACCTGAATTTTTTCTTTATTATTGAATCATAGAAAATTAGAGCTATCTTCTCCTTCAAGATGTTGATCATGTGGTAGATAATCAATATATTGCCTGCAGACTTCAGAAAACCTCAAGCTGTATTATGCCTCATGTTTTTCTCTTATTGCTGGGATTATCATTTTTGGGGGCCTTCTAGCACCCACTGTAAGTTATTTCTTGGACTAATCTTATGTTCTGCCAATGATTCATAGACGTTAATTTTTTGATTCTTTAAGTTTTACTTTGTGTGTGTGTGTGAGTGCATGTGTGTTTGTATTTTGTATGTAAGGTTGGTTTGAAGGAATTATGTTCTAAGGCCATGTAATCTTGTTTCTTTTTATTGTACTGGTTTGAATTCTTGATTTTGTTTCCTTTTGGTAGAGAGAAATGAACGTGGAAAATGTTACCTGATCAAAGTAAAGACTTAATTAAGAATTTCCTGCCACATTTTCCTCTTTATTGTTCAGAGGATATTTTTTTGTTAAATGCTTGGCTAGTATTTTCCAGCAAGTAGAAGATAATGATTGCGTTTAAATCCTGACTTAGGGCACTATATATGTATATCAAATGAGAGGAGAGGCATTGTGATATTCTATATTGTGAGTCATAAGCCATACAGCTAGACCACCAATGACTGATTACACTAGTGGAAAGTATTAGGGTTTAGAGGTACACTAGTCTCAGAATTGTACCATGAAGAATGATTCCTCTAGTCTGAGGAACACTTCCATCCTCACCTCTAATGCAGCAATGCTAGCTAAAATGGCCCAATGGTTTCAGTGCAAATTAAGAATCCGTTATTTTGTTATGTTTGTTTGGGCATCCATGTTAATTGAAAGAAATTCAGTTTTAAAACTAGAATGTATATAAAGTGGACAGCTGCACTAATAGTGATGTTTGGTTGGTGCATGCTAGTCAAATTGAAGTGGACAGCTGACTAGGGATGGCGTTCACTTTTTGGTGGTTACTTTAAACTAAGCTATAAACCACATACGAAGGCGAATTAAGTAAACAAGATTCATATTATAATCAAAATAAGAACCATGACCCACAACTATGGCCTACATCTCGCAATTACATACATTACCAAACTACCCCCAACTCTAGAAACTTAAAGAGACAAATGTAAAATGAAATAAAACACTGATAATCTGATAGACTACCATGGATGCTCACTCTTGGACCAAAAAATTCTCTTTGATGTCATGGTTCCCATATCTTTATTTTTTTGGTTTCCATGTAGAATATGTTATATTCAATCATGCTTTGCCTTTACTTTAAGATGACCAAGTCAAAACACATATGGTAAGATTTGCAAATTGCCATGGCATCAAAATAAAGAAAAGATGATCCGAATAATGTTCTAGATCAGTCCTTGCTGATGGGAGGGCATAGGAGTTTGAGATCCATTGGGTTGGAGCACTGTAAGAGCACAAACAATGAGTGGCAGGTCAACAATCCTAAAGTTTTAGTAAAACTGGGAATTTATTTTAAGTGACAATAGTGTTTTGTGAAAAGATATGTCTCGAATTCAACAGAAGATACTGATGTTGAGAAAGCTGAATGCTAAATTACAATTAATGTTGCTGGCCCGATATATCGACTACCTCCAGTTGTGTAGCTCATACCAATGGGCCTGGGTCTCCAATTGACCAAAAGAAAAAGGGAAAAGTCACTGTTAATGTTATTGAAAGCTTTTTAAAGTTTCCCCATTTAAGTTTTAGGATGGTCAATAAATTTAGAGAATATAATTAGGACCTAGGTGAACATGGGGACGCATATAAAATAACTCGTGGTTTATTGGGAAACATGCTCTTAGTTTAAAAATTCTATCTTTTCCTTATGCTTCCTCTATCGTGTCTCAGTTGGAGCTTAAGTTGGGACTAGGAGGCACATCATATGAAGATTTCATCCGAAGTATGTATTTACCAATGCAATTGAGGTACAACTCATATCTAGGTCTCTTACCACTCAATTTCTCAAGTTTTGGTTTGTTTGAGTTCGATTTTCACTTGCTTGTTGAAATGTGCATAATTTTTCCATTAAAATGTTCATGATCCAAAAATTATCATATCACTACGACTTACTAGTGGTTTAGAAACTAGACTCATCATCCCACAAATCAATTTCTATTCCTTTTGTATTTTTTCTTCCAACCAAATGTTGACACTACCTCCATTCCAGAATATTCTTCCACCTTCAAAAATCCAAAAAATTTTAACGGGACATAATTTAATGCATTATCTTTAAAATAAAAAGTTACCAGTTTTCAAAATTACTCTCTTTGTCAAATAAAGTAAAATAAAAAAGAGTTATGGAATTTTCAAATAAAATAAAGGGCAAGTTAGGAAAATTATTAAAATTGTATCTATTCACTTTTCAAAGTTAGATAATATTTTGGAACATGTCAAAATGAAATAGCGGACAAACAATATGGGATGAAGGGAATAATATCTCTATGATCAATTTAATTATAAGCAGTTTCCCTGTTCAGAAGCTATAACTTCCAGCCAGCTCCTTTAAGTTTTTCTGGTGATGCTCCTCTGTATCTTTATCTTTAATTGCAAAATGACTTTAATTATGTCATTCCTGAAGGGGCATTTGGATGAAAAACAATTCCAATATTCTATTGTAACACAAATGTGTGGTAAATAAATTATATTTGAATCTGATCAAACTTTATTGGGGGTGATAAAAACTTGAGATAAGCATACTAAGTGGTTTTCCGTTATCCTTTGTGCTGTGTTTGGTTAGGGAACAAGTATTACTTAATATTGACAACAGTAGAGAGTTTTCTGTTTTGATAACATCCTAAACTAATTTTGGCTCAAAATTCTAACCAGAAAAGGGGACTCTGACAAACATTTAAGTACAACTTGTTTGTGTGTGATGATGCAATGTGGTGCAACATCTTCCAGATATAGTCTAGGTATTTAATTTTAAATTCTTCAAACACTGCCAGGAATGAGAACTTTTGTTGTCCCAAGATTTTGTAACATATTGTAAATGTTTACTAGAGAAAAGAAGAAGAAGATAACAATATGGTGGGGTAAATGATGACTTATCACTCCATTCATACAATCGTAGACCAATGCTTTAAAATATGTAATATGTAGTTGATCTGTTACCATCTGTTATCGCCGTCAATTTTATTTGTGAACCCAAAAGCTTCAAACTTTAGAGAGGCACACATTTCAGTAATGAGCTGCATTTAATCTGCTTGATATGAATATTATAGATGATGCCAATATGCTGCTGTTTGTAGTTTTGTATATTAACCAGCTTTCCTGTCACAAACTGCAGTCAGGTTGATCCCATCGTGGCATCATTCTCCGGAGGAGCAGTTGGGGTGATCTCAGCATTGATGGTAGTGGAAATAAACAATGTAAAACAGCAGGAGCATAAAAGATGCAAATATTGTCTTGGAACTGGTATGAATGTTGGATTTTCTCCCATATTCGTATTACTACTCTATACTTTTACACTTGTTTTTAACATCTATGTTTGAGATGGTTGTACTATATTATACTCAAGCATGGGCGGAGCCACATACATTTAAGTTGGGAATTTGCCTCATTTTAATTTTAAATAAGTTGGGGTTAATTTTTAGAAACTTTTTTGTGTGTTTATCTAATTGCAACCACTAAATAAGGTATCAAGTTATGAATTTTTTATTTAAATAAAAGATACCATTGTTATTAATTACGAAGTACTCATTTCCTTTTCGCTTTTTCATAATTAATCAAACCATATAATCAATTGAATTGTTTGCCTAAAATTTGTAATTCAATCGAATCAATCGCTTGGTTTTTATATGCAACATGAGTGGTTATGTAGTTTAGGGTTTACATTTCATGATTTTTTAATGGATTAAAATTATTATTTTTGGTATGACAAAGGGGAATTGATTTCTTAAAATACTTGATATTTGCTGATATAGTGTTATAGTTAATTTAATTGCTTGGCTGAAAATATGCATTAGATCATAAATATCATATATTAGTTTAATTAAGTTTGAAACATTAGTCTGTTAGGCTTCCAAATATTTGAACTCGTTAGGACAATTATAAAACATTATTTATCTTTGTTAAAAATGATATATGCAAAACAAATTTTTTTGCTACCTTTTGTTCAATCATATCTTATGAAAATTTGTTTATTGCCCCCACTCGCATAAGATCTTGGCTCCACTACTATACTCGAGTACTTCGAGTTGACCAAAATGGAACCTTCAGTTTCCAAAGAGAGGAAGTAAGCCCATTTTTAGTGGGCTACATAGATTCATTCAGCTCAATCTAGGTCTGCATCTTCAGTCCCTTAGGCTATCATGTCTTTTCTCATTTAATTGATCATATTCTGTTCATGTATTCAGCACAACCATGACCTAAGCCCATCTCTAATTCACTTTTTCCTTTCTTATCCCATTAAGGAAGTACTAAATTCACCAAACATTTCTGTGGGATGTTTTCTTAGGAGTTGCAGCAATGGGTTGAATTCTTTTATTGAATTGGCCAGTTGAACTAGGTGGTGATGGGTTAAATTTGGTTATTAGTGGTGGTGTATTTGAGATGAGACAGACCAATGAACTGGGATAGTTGGGGTATAGCATAGAGGCAAATTAGTGGCTGATGAGGTGGAGAAAGTCATAATATTGATGTTAATTTAAATATTCATTCCAAATGAATTTGAATAATAAAGGAAACTTTGCTTTCGCAGTTTAGTCCAGTGCATGGAGTAATCCCATGAAATGATTTTGATCTTTCTCCGAAATTCATAATTTGGATGAATAAGTGAAAACAAGTAGTTATGAGTTCATACTTTGAGAATCTGATACCTGAGAAGAGGATACATACTCGGTCTACATGTATCCACTCTTATCTTCTATAATTGATTAAAATGCAGGATATCTCGCATGTGCTCGCTGTTCAAGCACTGGAGCATTAGTTCTTACTGAACCGGTATCAACGGTCAATGGTGGAGATCAGCCTCTATCTCCACCTAAAACAGAAAGATGTTCAAATTGTTCAGGATCTGGAAAGGTTGGACATCTAACATTTTGGTTTAAAATGTTCTTTTTCCTATATTGAATGACGAATTTGATATATATGGAATCAAATTCAAATTCTTTTTTCCCCTTTTTTTTGTGTTCTTTTAATTATTATTATTATTATTATTATTATTATTATTATTATTTTCAGTTTTAACACCCGTTTTGAATTCGGCAGGTTATGTGCCCCACATGCCTTTGTACTGGAATGGCGATGGCCAGTGAACATGACCCTCGGATTGATCCCTTTGACTAGAGTTGCATGCATCATCATGACCTGCTCTCTTGTACTATTTGAATCTACAATTTTCTGCCACAATTGTCTTCCGGACACACAAAGTAATTTCTGTATAGACAAAAAGCTTAAGGCTATATCAATATGCCAATAAATTGTATTCTACGGCCAAGGCTCAGAAGAGGAGCCATACGTGTATTTCGTGACAACAAAGTAATTTTTGTATATACAAACAGCTCAAAGAAATTATGGACATCTTGGGCGCCAGCTGCCATGCTTGTTCTGTGTGACCTAATTCCCCCCGAGGGATTTGTCTACTACATGCATCCATATAAAAATGAGAAATGCTATTACAAAGAGATTTACAACGACAAGCTCGCACATCAGTGACACATCACTGCCATGTCTGTATGCCACATCAGCTAAAAAAGAAGAGGTGGTTGAAAGATGCATGCTATACATCATTCATTCATTCACCCACCTATATTCCGATTATTTCTTTTTGCAAATTTAATGGATTTTCTATTGAATTTGTAAACTTATGTCTCCTACGGATTGATACCTAATGCTTTTGAGCTTTACAAAATGTCTCCAACGGCCCAAATCACCCAACTCCCGGTTTGGGTGAAATAAATTGCCCACCAACTGTTTTTCTTTTTCTTTATTTTTTGGGTGTATTAGTATCAATTTTATAAAAGTAACTATACCTCTCTACAATTCTGCATTAAACCAGCAGAAACCAAGATTTTGAAACAGACTTCAAAATCTAAAAACAATCAGCAACAAACCATACCAAAACAAAGAACAAACAAAGACAACCTATGCCAGAATCTGGGGATCAATCCCCCAATTGTAGCAAATGCGTACATTATTCGTTGTCTTCCTAAATTTACCTTTGCCCATAATGCAGACTTTAACCTACCACTTTATTTTATGCAGTAGCTGGTCCGCAGCCAGGGGATGATTTGCATGCTTAATAACGTTTCCATATTCAAGCCTACAAACAAAAGCTTTGAAAACCTTCTTCCTCCGCTGTTTCAACCCTTCTTCAACAATATCTGTTTAGCAAAGCGGAGGGTCTTCAACAGCACACAACTTCATAACATTTATCCAAATTCTACCACTATAGCCACAAGCCTACAACTAGAGAAGAAGTGATACAACTGTTTTTCTTTTTCAAAGGTCTTCAGTAATTAATCAATGTAAAACAACAGGTCTTCAGTAACAATAATAATAACAACAGTTCTTTGACTAGAAAAAGCCAGTTGAACAACACTATGAACAGTAACAACTTTTTACATTTGCCTATCCGTCTTCCATCATCCAATTGATGATGTGGGAATAACAAAATGTCAGTCATCAAATACACTACCACGCGTAAAATTCTTCAGCAAAGACACTATAATTATGAGGCTTAATTATTCATCTTGAAATTTACATATTTTATATGTTTTGTTACCAATCTTGCATTCAATACCATTGAATTTACTGGTAAAAATGCATTTCTGTGCTGAGCCCCCTACATTAGATCTCTTCATTTCATCTTCAACCACTCTCTGTAGGGAATCGCTGATGTCACCCAATGCCCACGCTAAGGATATATGGGGTCGTGGATCCTGTGAAAAAAAAAATCCAGCATTGTAAACTAGTCTCTCAAGCATAACAACTTGCCGTAAAAGAATCTTCTGTCAACTAAGATAAATAAATAACTTGATAAACAAGACTGATGATAAACTAACCTTATAGAACTCGGGAAGCATGTGAAGCCTATAAACCTCATTAACAGCATGAATTTGCCTTTTTATCTGAAATAAACTGAAGCCAAATAAATCTCACAGATATATATACACAATAGCAGAGGATATCTAGAGAAAGATTTGCTACAACATAGAAATATATGTAACAAGCATGCTTCTTAAAAAGCCATGTTTCTAAACCATTCTAAAACAAGTAGAGCATGCCCTTGCGTGCAGCTAAACATAAAAAAAGTTCGAACAAAAACTTAAAAGGGGGAGATAAAGGGACTTTATGCAGTAACCATTAGCTAATTATACCTATTCCTCGGTGAACAAATAGACATTCAATTTCCATGGAAAAGCAACTGAATGCTTCACTGTTCATATCTCAAGTAAGGTTATAACTTCTAGATGAGTTTGCTATGTTCTTTATGAATTTACCTTGTTTCAAAAGGTGTAATGTCCCTGTTACATATGACATGAATGTTTATAAACAGTCTGTACAGATTAATGACGATATCTCTATCAATTTGGATATGCAACAAGGAATGTTTTACAACAGGAAAAAAATATACTCACCGTTTCCAACTAGTCACCAATAATGCATATAACTCTTACCAGTTCCATACAAAATGACAAAAATAAGAAGGAAAAATGGGAAAAAAAAAAATGTAGTGCCAATGACAAACTTGAAACTTGGAAGTTCTACCTTAACAAGGACAAAAAATAAGAAAACATGAATAGAAAAGAGAAGAGAAAACGAATTCAAGCACACCTCAGCTAATCCTCCCGTAATAACTTCAATTGATAAAAAGGTTCGTGTACGATCATCATTGACAAAAACTTGCAACTTACTAAAATCAATCCAATACCTGCTTCAGGAGAAAACTATGCATTAATGTGAAAATTCATAATATCAGCTTAACAATTGAGCTAGAATTCATACACAAGCAAAAATAATCCGACCGCTTCTGAAACTGAAGTTTCTGCCGAAGCATTGCCACCACTGAGTCAATCTGGTGCACCCGGATTGGGACAGTTCTTCCCAAACTTATGTGAAATTCTCTTCCTAGGGCAACTTGTTCAAGCTTGAGATCATCTTTGCACAGAATGTCAAGTGGGACATCAACATCAACCACATGAAGACCGGGTACAAGAGATGAGATCCTTTTCAAAAACAAGGCCAGCTCCTTCTTTGGTATAGATGGTATGTAAACTGAAAGCACAAGATTAAACAAGGGTCTAAGTCCACAATCATTGCATTTGATAAGTAAACTTCAGAATTAGAATAATGAATACACTCAAGCAAATTAACAGTTGAAGAAACGGAGACAAGAAAACAAAGTCATGAGCTAGAATAATAACTCTTCGGTATCGTGTGAACATGAATTAAGAATTGGAATCACCTGGGATGTACACATGCAGGGCATAGTTTCCATCTACATGGGGAAAGCTCCTGACTCTACTTGGCTGACCAGTTTGCAGGAGGTCCAGAGTCCCTTCTCACAATCAAAACATCAAACACTTAGTAAGCAAAATTTAGATAATCAATATATCTTTTTCGGCTCTGCTTGGTTGCTGAGAAAAACGAAAGAGAATGAAAACAAATAAATGTTTTTGTTTTTGAAAGATAGATTTTTCAAATTGGATTGTTTCCGGGGAGTGCTTCACGGTAACCAAAATAAGAAATTGAGAGAGAGTAGAGAAGATTGGTGGATAAGCTACCGAGGGGATTGGAAGTGGGAGGGTTGAGGAGGGAGAGAGGAGGCGGGGGCAAAGGCATTCGGGAGCCCATGTTGACTGGAGTTGGATCGTCGATGTCGGAGTCGGAGGATGCGTCTCCGTATGAAGCTTTCAGGGCCTCCATTCTCTCACTCTCACCCTCTTGGCTTTAAGGATCGTGAAGAAAGCACCTTTTCCTTTTCCTTTTCCTTCCACCTTTTGTTAATTGGCTTCTTTTGATCTACTACGCCATTATGGGGAGCAACTTTTCCGTAGCTACTTTAGTATTATCACAAAAACTTGTCATATAAGTTTTTTTTTTTTTTTTTTTTTTGACATGTCCACGCAAGGATAGAGGGAGAGAGATTCGAACTTGTGACCTCCGCTTCATAAGGCGTGGTTCACAGCCGATTAAGCTACCACTTGAGGACAACTTGTCATATAAGTTAATCGTTCAAAGGGACTATAGATAGTTAAATGTTTTACTTTGTAAAATATTTTTAACCAAACAAAAAAAAAAAAAAATTGAACCGACCTTTGGCTCGTACAAAAAATTGCAATTATGGGATGGCAATGGTGGCCTAAAACTTTTGGCGACCTTCGGTAGCAATAAAGAATGAACCACAAGAATGAAAAGTTCAAACTCAAAAAAATGTTTACAAAAGTATAAAAAGATGAGAGCCCCTTAGGTCCGGACCATCTGCAAAAGGTACCTTTTGCAGCCTTCAGTTCCATCTTGATACATTACCAATTGCAAAAAATTAAAATGGAAAAAAAAAAAACAGCAGATCAGCTCACAAAAGAAAAAGATAACCACAGGGCTTGACCTCAAGTCACCGAGTGTGGGTAGGTGTCGGTGCCGAGAAGGGTCGTTCATGGGAGCCCGAGGCTGGGCCAACGATTCGACGACAGGAGGAGGGCTCATTAATCCCCCTTGTGCTCTCTCTCCTTGGTCGATGTCATTGAGGAGGGATCCGTGACTGGAGGTCGATGACCCATTGTTTGAGTCAAGGTCGACAAAGTGACACGGGGGTTTGTTGGCGATGCTCGGTGATCCACGAATGGGTTCCTGCCCCACGGCCAAACCCACGCCGGAGTCTGGAGAGACCCACGGTGGGTCTCGCTAGACCTAAGCATGGGTGGCGAGCTCCGACGAAGAGCATCGTGGCTCATTTGCCTCTTCCCCTTCTCTCTTCCACGATTTTCTCTCTTCCGCCGGAGATCCGGCCGCCCAGCACCACATCCGGTGGAAAACCAGAAAAACCCAGCCTAAAAAACCCATTTCTAATGCCCAAAATCCGTTTCTAATACCACAAAAATCGTTTCTAATATTACAAAAATCATTTTTTATTCAAATCTAAAACTTAGAAGGGGAAGATTAACCCTTAGAGGATTTTATCACCCTAACGTCGGAAAAAATAATGCCAGAAAAAATGTCTCCGGCGCCGGAGAAGATGACTCCACGACCAGACCCGTGGGTCTGGCTCAGTGACCCGCCACCCAGCTTGAATAAGCTCAAAATATGGTGTGTGTGAGTGTATGATATTTTTGTAGAATTATTTTGTTTTTACTTAGGTGTCAGCTTGTGAGTGGGTGCTGTAAAAATGGTGTTTTGCAGACATGACCTGATTCAAGGTTTTCTCTAAAAAGATAAACTATTTTACAAGCTTAAACGAGATTTCTTTGGTTGATTAAGAGTTTCAATTGTACCAAATACTAAAAAATAGGAAAATATTTTTCAGAAAAAAAAAAATTTATGTCGAAACAAAAGGAGTATGAGTAATTTAATATACCACACTAATATTTCTTCATTATCTTATTGTGCTGACATGGCATTGTCAATCCACTTTTATAATGACATGTTCTTCCTTAAGGCCCAACTGATGCAAACCAAGGAGCTAGACATGCTAATCAGACACGTGGGAATGGAGCTGAATTTGCACAAGACCCTTTGTCACTTCCTAGTGGCCCAATTACAAAACTTAGAACCAAACGTTTCAAGGAAGCACTAAATGGGCTAATCCAAGAAAATGAGGCTGACCCTAAAAAGACCAAGATGGGAATGGAGCTGAATTTGCACAAGACCCTTTGTCACTTCCTAGTGGCCCAATTACAAAACTTAGAACCAAACGTTTCAAGGAAGCACTAAATGGGCTAATCCAAGAAAATGGGGCTGACCCTAAAAAGACCAAGATGGGAATGGAGTTGAATTTGCACAAGACCCTTTGTCACTTCCTAGTGGCCCAATTACAAAACTTAGAACCAAAGGTTTCAAGGAAGCACTAAATGGGCTAATCCAAGAAAATGGGGCTGACCCTAAAAAGACCAAGATGGGCTCAAACAATAATCAAGGTTTAGTCCATGTCATCAAAGCAATTGATGAGGTTAATTAGCATGCTTTTCCAGCTTGGTTTGACCATTAAAGGGTGTGAATTTGTTGAGTTTCTAGGATATTAAATAGGAGAATGAATCTAGCCATTTAGCCATTTTTTGGTTGTCTCTAGAAGTCCAAGAAGTCTAAAAACATGGGGACTTGTTATGTTAATGTTTGTGTAGTTTTTAAAGCTGTAGTTATGGCTTTTTCCTATGCTTGGAGGGTTGTTCCAAGTATATAGGTGGATTATTACGAATTTTAATGGTAATTTTGCTTTTCAGAAAAAACTATTATCTTTGTGAGGTCTTGTGTTCCTCTTAGTTCTTGAAAGAACTTTTTGAACTTATCAAGTTAATCTTGTGGCGTTCAAACAACCAAACTTATCACCTTGATTTATTGAGAGATTCTTAGGTTTTCTTGGTGTGGCGTTTTCAATCTTTCGTAGTCTTGGTTTTCATCTTGTTAGGTGACGGGTCAAGACTCAACAAATCTTGTCTTCAAGATCTTGGGGTTCCATGCCATCATTGTTATCGGGTTTCATCACAATTGTTGATGGAGTTCATATCACTAGGCATTGTAGAACATGATTCAGAGCAGCTTAACTGTGGAACAATATACAACCAAGTATATGAAGTTAGCAAGGTTCGCTCTTAATCTAATTCTTGACGAGAAGTTAAAATCGAAGAGGTTTTATGAAGGTCTCTACCTACGAATCATAAAAAAATGGAGTTGGGAAGAAAGAGGAGACCCTTTTTGTTAGTTTAATTACTGAATCACTTACTAATAGTGTAGTCTGTATAGAGAAAAACTTAAATAAGAAGGTTGCACAAAAATGCTCTTTTGTGTTACCATTCATCATCTTACATATCAGCATAACATATAATAAGAAGATAAATACAACCGCATCAGATTATTGAGATAAAAAATAAAACAATTAATTAATGAGAAAACCTTGAATCCGGATGAGAGAGAGAGGTTGGCTGGGTAGCGGGTCACGGCAGACTCGGGGGTAGGTCACGACCAAACCTATGGGTTTGGCCATTTCTCCAATGCCGGAGCTCTTTTTTCCGGCCTTTAAGGTGATAAAATTTCTAAAGGGTTCACTTTTTACATATAGGTTTTAGTTTTGAATAAAAAAACGAGCTTTGAGGCATTAGAAAAATGAGTTTTGAGGTATTAGACTCGGGTTTTGAGGAGGGTCATGACCCACTACTAGGGTGGCCGACGAGGCACCCCAGATCCGGTTGGGGTGGCTATGGATCAATGACGTAGCGGGAGTGGAGACTGGCGGCGTTGCAGTCCGGTTTGGAGATTTGTTGGTCATTGGTCTATGATGAACGACCGTGGAGTGCAAATTTGCGACGAACGACAGTGCGATTTAGGGAAGTCTTTGGTTGGTTGTTTGGGTCTACGGTAGTGACGTTTGGGCCGGCGACAGTGAACATGCTGACAGAAAGCTAATATTTGAGTTGGAAAACTGATTGAAAAAGGAGAAAAAAAATATCAATTTCTTACCTGGTTTCAACATAAGATGGTGTAATCTAGTGTATTCATGATTTGTTTCTAATTTATTCATGGTTGATTTGGCAGTTATTTAGTGGTTGTCATAAAAGTCACTTTTGTGCAACCTCCCCACCAAAGACGCACTCAATGATATATTTAAGATTCGGTTAGATAATGAAGATCAGATTCTAGGTTATGGTTCAGGAAGGATTTCCCCAAGAGAGAGAGAGAGAGAGAGAGAGAGATCGCTCTTAGAGCATGTCTAGAATTACATTGGAAAATAGAGTTTTTAAAGCTAAAAATTGTGTTTTGGTCCCTAAGATCTTTTTTGACCCATTTTTGTGTGGTATAAAAGAAAACCCACACAAAGAGGTGGCCCATCTGCACATAAAGCCCAATTATTTGAATTTAACGGGTATGGGGGGAAGAGAAACCGAACAGAAACTCAAAAAGCTGTGTCCTGTCTATTTGCTCCTCCACCTCCTCCTAGGGTTAAGCTTTTGAGCCACATTTTTCCTCTTGAATGTCTAATAAGGAAAATGCGCATCCAATCGTACCTCAAGTTTCTAGAGGAGAAATCACAGAGGAGCAAAAGGCTCGCATTTCTCTCAACTTCAGAGCCGCAAAGGCACTGCTCGCTCGCAAACGGCCTCGCCTCGAAGCATCCCCTCATCAGCAATCTTCTCCTCATAAGTAAGCTATCTTCTACATCGAACCCTATTTTTCTTTTCATAATTCCTCCTCTTTTTTTTTTTTGGCTGAAGATAGAGCTAGCCAGCTAGGCATCAGACCAGGTCCCAAACTTTTCTTAAAAACCTAATGCTCTGTTTGACCACTGACAAAGTTTTGGAAAGAAGTCAAAATTTAATTCTGCTTTTTACGCTGTTACTATAGTATTGGTAAGATGAGGTTGATTTTGCGCAAATTTTAATTCTCGTCAACCAAACGAAGCCTAAGATTTTATCCGTTGCATGCTGCTTTCTTTTGTGACCCTGTAAAAGCCACATCCTTTTCCATACTTTTTCTTGAGAACTTAACCGATAATTGGATCTCGGTGATCTATGGAATTGTAGGAAAAATAGGCCCGTGTTAATTTGTGAATTTTTATTATTTCATGTCTTCTCCTGTTTGTTAATTGTGACAAAGATAAAACGGTTAAATGCGATGAGTTTCTGATGATATTGATCGTTTATTTTTTTCCAGAATTGTGGATGAAAATGGAATTGCCACCCCAGTTCGGGTTGCTGCCATTAAGAGAGTTCCTCTTGCAGAATTACGGACAAACACGCCATCCCCATCTTTTTCGATGGGGGTCAAGTCAACAGGTTGTGAAAATATAAATCGGATGGAATTAATTGATCATAGTTCTAGAGCAAGCAGGATTGGTGTTCCTTTAGAGAATGACCAGATGTTAGATTCTTTTAAAACTCCACTGAAACAACCAGAATGTTCTACTTTAATTGATTCCGTTTCAATGCCTAGCATTCTAGATGATGATTTTGATGAGTCCATTTTAGAAGAAATAGATGCTTTCTGTGACTCTGCAACAAAAGAAGAGAGGCAGGTTCCAAGTGGTGAAGTTTTTGTGGATACTCAGCATACTAGTAATAGTAGTGGCGTACTCTGCCCCACTGTGGAGCCTGCCACTGGAGCAAACGGGTCGGGTACTTCTCAGATCGTACAGACTGGGAACATGCCTGAGGAGTACCTGAAATATTTGCAGTCTCTGAATGACAGGCAAAGAGAAGCATCTTGTTATGATATTTCAGTTCCTTTGATGATTGTTGCTGGTCCAGGAAGTGGAAAGGTTCCTCCCTGCCTCCCTGTGTCTCTCTCATACACATACAGCATAATGATTTTCTTGATTGTTTCGGTAGATTCTGTTATATACTTTATAGTGTTTGTTGGAGCTAAATTTTCTGCTTTTAATGTCAGACTTCCACAATGGTTGGGCGTGTGTTTATGCTGCTTAATGAGGTATTGCCTCTTTTCTTATCTGAACTATTTTTTTCTTCCTCATTTGTTTTCTTACTTTAAATGCTTGCTAATTCTTTTGTATATTCCCCCTTCTTCTGATCTAGTATACTAACAGGCTTGATTATTCCTTTTTGTTTTTATCCATTAAAACATGTTTAGGGTATTAGTCCATCAAACATTCTGGCAATGACTTTTACTACAGCAGCAGCTTCTGAGATGAGAGATCGCATTGGAGCAGTGGCTGGAAAGGCAACTGCTAAGGAGCTCACAATCAGCACGTTCCATTCATTTTCCTTGCAACTTTGTCGTTCACATGCAGAGAAGTATGTGCACTCTGAGATTGTATGGAATTTATGCAAAATTGCGGATGATTTACATCTTTTGCTTTTGAATTTTGTTTCCCTCACCAAATTAATAAAATACCCATTAATATTCTTCACTACTTGAAAGCTGCTCATCTACCCCCGTCAGGCCAGAATCACTGCCCGAAAAACTCCTCTACTCCTCTCGGCCAATCTTACACAACTGCTAACCTCACACCGAAACTAAAAAAATGATTTTGCTTCCACGTAAAAGAATCCCAAATACCCCATATCGCGTCCCTTACAAGCAATTAGCAAATGGAATTATGATGGTAAACCTCCCCACTCCAAAACTTAAATGTGAGGAAGGGGCCTCCGTGCTGTCAATTGGGTGTGCGGGTAAGGAGGAGAAGCTCATAGGGGTAGTAGTGGATATTACCAGGTATCGGTGGATCAATACGGAGAGCGTGCCGAAGATGATGCATCGGTCTGTGATTAAGCCGAAGAGGAGGGTGCGTTTCCAATAACTTTGTTGTTGTGCTGGAACATGATATGGGGGGAACTTGTCTGGAAGACGAGATAGTACATACAGATGGTGCCGAGAGTGGATTAATTCCGATACCAGAAAACGGAGATATTCATTTTGCAGGCTTGGATGTGGTGCCGTATAATGTTGAAGTAGTGATGGAGTTAGAGCCTCTGGGAGTTCAAACGGTGTATGTTCTGGAGGGACCGGTCTTGATTAAGGCAACTTCGTGAGACTGGGTTGTTGAGAGAGTGAAAATTTATGCAATGTAGTGGGCTTGTCGTATGAGGGGTATGAGGAGCAGATGTTGGCACTGTTTCTAGCTATTGAAGCAAATCGGAAGGAGAATATCATGCCTAGTTCTTCAGTTGCTTCCGCTAAGACAAATACCAAATTAAAAGAGAATTACAGAGATTGACATGCTCTGTCAACTACGATGGCAAGAGAGGGACTACAAACAAAGATAACGGGAAAGGGAGGGGCTTTCGCTTGTTTAGTAATTTTCGTTTACAGAGATTGACATGTTCTATCAACTACGATTGATTTTACCCCCTCCCTTGATCATATTGGCTAATATAAAAATAGACCCATAACTTTAAAGCCCTTAACTTAATTGATTTGTATTATTTTTCAAACTTGAAACTATAACATTAGTATTTATTTTGGAAACCGTGTACATGTATACATGTTTCTATCTAATTAGTGTGTTGTTTTAAACTAGCATGAAAAGTTTATTTCTCAAGTTGTACTTTGAAATTTTAGATTAAAATAGTAAGAGGAGCTGTTATCGTGATATTAATTTTCACTATTATATACTTTCTATGCAATATAATTGACTCTTTTGACCAACTATTTTAAGTGTACATTGCGCCCTTCCCCCAAGACAAATTTTGCATTCAACAAACTGCAATTACCGAGGAAGATACCTGGAAGTTTAGTTTAGTTGTAAATTATTTATTTTTTTTAGGTTTCTTTGGAAATTCTATTATGGCTATGAAGTCTAATTTAGAGCTTACAACTTATTCATGGTTCATATGTGCCTCAAGTTAATAGGTTGTGCATTAAATTTTGACAATGGTCGGTTGTTTTGCATAGTGGTTACCACNCCCCCCCCCCCCCCCCCCCCCCTTTTTTTTTTTTTTCTAATGTACATATTCCACTCAATAGTCTTATAGATTATTCAAGTAACAGTGTCAAGATGTTTATTTATTTCAGCAGAAATTGACAATCAAATCTATATGCATTTTGTGTGTTATGTAGCAAAGATTTAATGTAGAAAAGATTTGTGTGAAAGATACATGGTACTTGGTGTCCTTTTTTCTTATATGAACTCTGAGAGTATCTGAGGACTAAGACGTTGCTTGTGTTACAGGTTAGGGCGCACATCTGAATTCCTAATATATGGTCATGGGCAACAGAGAAAAGCTACTATTGAGGCTGTGCGGTTACTAGAAAATGAGAAAAGTAGACAAAATCATAATGCCTGCATACTTGGTGAAGGGTCTAATAGTATAACGTCTCTGCAACATCTTAAGGATAAGTCGAGGAAATGGCTGAAGTTTGTGACGAAGGTTATTTATTTTACAATGTTACTTATAATGCGGTTCTATATTTTGCAAGTTAAAAAACTTATATATCTGGTATAAAAATCCAGAAATTGCTTTCATATTGATAAATTGGTTTTTATCTTTTATTTTTTTATATTTCACTTTTCTAACCATTCAATTAACTAGTCAATTAATGCACTTAGCAGTTCCAATACTGTCTTAGTTTCCTTGGAAGTAGTTGATGACTTATGAATAATCCTTATTATTGCTGGTTCTATCTCCCCAAAATTGGACGTCATTGGTAAGCAATGCCTACAAATTGTTAGTTACTATTGTTCTAGATACTGTAGAGTTCAGGACTTTTGATGGTGGATGTTTTAAATATTTGACGCTATAAAAAAAAACTGAAGTAACGCATTAAATACAAGTTGACAGGGCTTCTCTGTCTGTCTCTCTCCTTTCTCCTTTTGCTTTTGGTTGTGTGTGAAATAATTTGCATCTTGCACTTGTGACTAGTAACTGGACACACTTTTTGTTACACTAATATCTGATAAACAGTCCACTAGACAGCCTCCAAAACTATCTTTACTGCATTTTCTACAATTTGTATTCTCATTTTCAATTAGACTTTGTATTGGTATTCAGCAATTTATGTACTCCATTTTCAGGCTAAAGCTTCTGGAAGGACTCCTGAAGAATGCCGTCAAATGGGTGATGACATAGGAGTAAGCTGTTAAATTGCTGTTTCAGAAGTTTGTTTGGTACTTCTGCTTACATTTTTGTGATTCTAACCTATGGATCTGAATCAGGCTGTAGTTCTTGGGAACTACAATGACATTTTAAAGTCTTGTAATGCTCTGGATTACCATGACCTAATCAGCTGTTCTGTAAAGCTGCTAACCGATTTTCCTGAAGGTTGATATTTTTTATATAAATTTAATTAGCGTATGTGCCTTCAGATGTTATTCATGTTTTGACTATGTTTGCCCTTTCTGTCCAATTGTAAGTATTCAAGGAGTGCCGTGATTTATGGAAAGCCATGGTAATAGATGAGTTTCAAGACACAAGTTCCATGCAATACAATCTTCTGCGGATTCTTGCATCTCATAACCACATAACTATTGTTGGTGATGACGATCAGGTGTGCTCACTGCCTTCCACACCAGAATTTTTGGTTCTGTTTTACTTCAATTGTTTGTTCATTAATTGAATTTCTTTTTAGGTGTGTGTGTGTGTGCACTGTAAACTCATTCTGTTCAAGTTACTTAATTCTAAAGTCCACTATAACATGTTCTAATGCAGTCCATTTTTAGTTTTAATGGAGCTGACATTTCTGGATTTGATTCGTTTCGCAAAGATTTTCCGAACTACAAAGAGGTCCACCTTGCCTTTTGACTCATGCATATTCCTTTATTATATTTACTCATGTACGAAAATGTGTATGACTAGAATTGAGTTCTGCAAAGGAGTCCACATGGTAGTGGTTCATTTTGATTCTTTTAACTTTGCAATACATCCATGATTCAGATCAGACTTAATAAAAACTATCGATCCACACGCTGTATTGTTGAGGCTGCATCTTCTCTTATACAAAATAATATTAACCGATGCCAGTTAAAAGATGTTATCACTGATAATTCTTCTGGATCTAAGGTAATTTAGTTCTGCCTTATTCTTTATATCTTATTTTTATTTAATTTGCTATTTCTTTCCTAGTTGGTTGCTTAATTTCTGGATAATTTTGGCCCATTGTGCACAGATAACTATTAAAGAATGTCATAACGAGGATTCACAGTGTGCATTTGTTGTTGACAAGATCTTAGAAACTGCTTCTAATGGTTCAGCTGCCAGCTGCTCCTATGGCAACATTGCAATTCTTTACCGGAGGCAGGTGAAACTTACCGCCCATAGTATAATTTTTCATGATACAAACATTAGATATCTGCTGACTAATTGTGGTCTAATCATGTTACAGGTATCAGGAAAAGTCTTCCAAATGGCCTTCCGTGAAAGGAAAGTACCTTTTAATATTCATGGTGTAGCATTCTATCGGAAAAAGGTTGCTAACATTCTTTTAGAGACATTAAGTTTGTAAATATCAATTGCATTTTTAATTTTCAAAGATGTGCCTTTTAGGCTGACAGAGGAATCAAGTGGTTATTACCTTATGAATTAGTTGCATATGACTAGTTTCTCCTGCTAACCATAAATTATTCATAGCCAATATTGAAGATGATGCTCTCATGTGGTTCAAGATGAGAAATTATAGATAAGCTCCTTCTTGTTGTATCAACACTTATTATTGGGCAGTCTATTTCCACTTAGTTTTTAGATCTTTTGGAAAAAATTTGGATGGAAAGATATATAAATATTTAAATACATGAGACATGTGTACAAGTACATATTGATGTAAACAAATGAATAATTTGACACTATGACTCTTTCTTATAGTTGTTCAACTGAAATATCGACTTGTGTTATAATGGAGACCTGTAACACAATCTGCTTACGTTCTTTCTTTCCTAAGAGAAGCCTCTAGATTTGTCATTGTCAAGTTTACTTGCTTTTTGGTTTTGATGCTAGAGGGACCTTTGATAAATAAATAATTTCATTGAAAAGTGCAGAGGGGTGCAATAAAGATGAAAAGAAAAACAAAATTCCACAAATTAAGACAAAGTAGAAAATTGGGAAACATTAAAAGTCCCCACCCAATTGAATAGGGTCTTGACCAAAATGCTTCTGAGCTTGTCCTGCATCTTCTCATGATCTTCAAAATATTGTGCATTATGCTCTCTCCATATGTTAAAGTGTTGATTAAATGATTAAATTTATCTTTTACTATCAGCTTAAGCTTTTGGGATAAATGGTAATTTAACCTAGTATCAGAGCCAAAAGTTTTGAGTTCAAACCTTGACTCCGTCATTGACTTTAATTTCAATTAAATATTTCACTTGTTGGGCCTAATCTATTGAAAAGGGAGATTGAGTCCTCATGTGAGGGGAAGCGTTAAAGTGTTGATTAAATAATTAAATTTATCTTTTCCTATCAGCTTAATCTTTTGGGATAAGTGGTGATTTAACACCATATGGTCCACATTAAACACATTGGGGCTATTCTCCACACATCCATAATTGAATGATTACTTCCCTAACCTCGCTAACACGCTAACAAATCTAAGAACTTTCACAGCAGTTTCCTTCTTATTTTCCTTATTTTTAGGGAATAAAACTACGTTTTGCTTTCCTATTCAAATATACTCCACAATAGCTTCTCTTTATATTTTCTTGTAACATTAAATTTTTTTTTTTTTTGTTATTTTTTATTTATTTTCATATTCATTTATTTTGCATAGGGAGGTGTGAGAGGAGAGAGAATGTCCTTTTATGATTATAATAAATCATGTGTTGGGTTCAACACTTCGACTGTAGCAATCCTAATGTATAAGGAAGATATAGGAAAGCTGCAATAGGTGAGTTTTTGTGATTTTTTTTTATATTTTCCCTATATGTAGGGAAGGGAAGCAGCTTTAGGGTAACTATTGGGAATGCTCTAATACCCTTCCAGGCATAACCCATGTGGCCTAATTGTTGGCCTGCATATATTTCTACTTACAACATTCCCCCTTTTACAATCTTCTGATATTCTGTACACAATTTCTAAGCTATTTGAAACTTTCATATGCCTGTGTCCTTATATTTTTCTGATTTGTAGAATGTGATGCTATTTTCTTATAAAGTGCTACTGTTGTTATTTTGTTGTTGATTTAGCTCGTCTTATAATAGGTTGTCAAAGCCATTATTGCTATGCTTAGAACAGCATTGCCTGCTTGTGATGATGCCCCATACCGTCAGGTCTTCAAGGCTTTACTTCCATTTGAGAAAGAGGAAAAGAAGAGGGTATGTGCACAATGTGTTCTATTTTTCTTTCTTTTCTTCAAAGATGTATTCATTCTGTGTGAGGCTCTCAAAGAGTCTATCTCTCTTTCTTACAGGTAATTGACCACATTGACAAAATATCAACTATTAGAAAATGCAGCTTTGTATCAGCTGCTTCCGACATCTTTAGTGCAAAGATTTCTGGTACCTTCAAGAGGTTTTGTTTTCCAAGCTTATCTTAGTGTTCTTACATGCGATAGGTAGCTCATTGTGTGTGTGTGTGTGTATCAGTAAATGTATTTATGAATGCACTATATATTGGTATGAAGCTCAAAAGCATATTCATAACAGCGAATTTTAACAGAACGCAGAGCACATATTGTGGCTTATAATAACGAATAATTAGCCTCTGGTTTTTATTTTCCAATGTCTATTTTGTGCATACCTTCAAGATCTTCTGTTTTCCAAGTTTATCTTAGTGTTCTTACATGTGATAGATAGCTCAATGTGTGTGTGTGTGTATGTGTATGTATTTATGAATGCACTATATGTTGGTATGAAGCTCAAAGCATATTCAAAACAGTGAATTTTAACACAACGCAAAGCACATATTGTGGCTTATAATAACGAATAACTAGCCTCTGGTTTTTATTTTCAAATGTCTAGTTTGTGCATATTTAGGTTTATGCACTTTGGCCTTAGAAAAAAGTGGGCAAGGCAGCCTCAAGGAAATTTCAAAAATTGATAAGCATAGTATTTTTTGCAGATAATTAAAGCCCAAAAGAATAATTTTTATATTTTTTTTTGTGAGAAATGTGATGAAACATGACTTAACTTTTCTGGAAAATATATTGACAAACTATTTAAAATGAATAGTTAGTGTTAAGTGGCAGGCAGGTTAATGTGACCTGATTCAAACCTGCATAATCCTGACCCATTGCTAGCTCAATCAGATGTATAATATCGTTCCTTGATTGTGATGCTACTAGAATGATTAAATCTTCCAGGATTTAAACTTGCTACCATGCAGTTCTTGTAGCACTGCATTGTTACTATAACAATGTTATGTTCTTCTATTGAGAAGCATGAAAGTTGATATGGATGTTGCAAAACTTTTTTTAAACTGCAAGATTTCTGTGTCTGTCTATCTATCTATCTATATTTATACATATTGTATACATTGATACAATTATTTTTATCAGCTTTTTGTGTTAGTGTTGTATGCATGTCTCTTAATATTTACTGAAATATGAGCCCTGCAATTGATAATAGGAGTCAGCTCACCCAAGGACGCAAGGTGTTGTCAACACTTGAGATAGTATCAAAACTTGTTCACAGGGTAAATATGACCTGGCTTCATTCAGTGCAGAATCATTGACTTGATGTTTCTTATTGGTCATAGCTTGTAAAATTGTTTTATCTCTGTTGATAAAACGGAAAGTTTCTTCTATATGGTGGGAATCGATGAAATAAACTGAATTTTGTGGTTATTTGTCATTTGATCTTGGTTTGGCTCTCCAATTATTTCAACCTTGTGTGGTTCCATAAAATTTTTAGCCGTATAAAAGAAATTCTTCATATTTTTCTAGTTTTTTTATTTTATTTTTTTCTTCCTATCAAAAGCATTTCCAAATTGTTTGATGGTAGTCTGTGCTGGACCATGCTTGCTTGCTTTCTTTTTTTCCCTAAAACAGGGTAATTTGGTCAGTAATTCACATACCTCTATTGCAGTCGTTTGCTTGTTTTTAAAGAAATTGACCTCACATTAAAATGCTAACAGGAACAATCAATTTCAGCTGTCATAACCTCAGTAGCAAACATGGTACCTCAGGTTTGTCTTCTCTTTAGCCTTATCTTATGTTATTTTATTTCATGTTTATTTTTTTTATATGAAGTCAAAACTTGATTTTTAAAATGGTTCAAGAGATTTATTGTTGTGCTTGATGCTGTTTTCTTATAAGCCAATGATATGAGTACATCTTTTTCATTCAAATGTTTGATTACTATTTTTCTGATTCAGTAGATTTACATAACTTTCACCAATCATTCATGCCTTAATTGTTTAGAAATACCTTCTTGAGCAACGGGCAATTGTTGATGTTGATGGAGGAAAATTGTTGAATGAAGACAATGACATCAGATCTGTAAGTATTGAATTTTCATCTTGAAGTTCCAAATTACTTTTTCCCTTACCTGAATCTTGGTGCGTTCACATGGGTTGCAATCTGATCCCTTCTCCCCACAGGTTCTTCAGTACTTGCTGGATGACGTCTCTGAATTTTTATCAACTAAATTCATTGCTGCGGAAGGGGCTAGCAAAACTGTAGCAGAAGAAAAAGGTTGTGTTATTGTGCTCAAGGCTTTTATTGACTTCATATCAGAGCGTGAGAGAGAAAATTTTCACTCTAGGAGACATAATAATGAAAACTCTGTCACCTTGACTACCATTCATCAGGTATATTTCTGACTCCCAAGATCCCCTTTCTTTAATTTGTTTGGGACTGTTCTATTGCTGTTGTTCTGGAGCTTCGAAATATCGTTGGTTCAACTTTCTTTTAATCCCTCTCGTCTACCCTGTGCAGTCTAAAGGCTTAGAATGGGATGTTGTTTTCATTGTTAAGGTACTTGACCACATTGATTTACTAGGTGTTGCTCAACATGCTCTTTTAAACAAATGGCTGCACCTATAATGCATCATAATTCTCCTCTAAAATTATTTATGTTGTGATTTTCAATTTATTCCCCTACACTTCATGTTCTTATAATATTATTGAAGCCATTTTTCCTTGCGTTAATGCTTTAGTCAATTACACAGGCGAATGAATCTGAAATTCCTTTGTTGCATGAATTTAATGGTATTTCAAAGGAAAATGGGACCTTAATTGAGGTAATTTTGTTCTTGCATGGACAATTTCTATCTTTCTTTCATTTAGATAAATCTTTTTTGTATTTTTGGTCAATTACTCTTTTCTTTTGGTTCTTAGGAGGAAAGGCGCCTATTATATGTTGCAATGACTCGTGCTCGGAAAAGGCTTTTCATTCTGTATGTCATGATGGATTCCAATTGGCAGGTACTTGCCATAAAACATCTTTACAGTTGATTCTCTAATTATAGATATTTCTATAACTTAATACTCTCTAATGTCTAATAAATTTTAAAGAAAGTGACTCACATTCCACTTTAGACAGTTACTAGTTCAATTAGTAAATAACCAGTAAAATTTGATGGATGGCTGATTTGGGGTTCTTTAGGATTGGATTCTAGGGAAATAATATATGAAAATGGTTGGAATTCGTAATAAAATTGCTAGACACTTAAAAAAAAAAAGAGACAAACTTATGCACAACGCCTAGTTTTCCTATGCATCATTGTACTTAGGATAGGAGAAGGGTTGCATCACACTCTCCTCGACAGCAACTGTAGCTGGAAATTCTTCTTTATTTAACCATCATAGAAAAAAAAAAAAAAGACAGTACATCCATATTTGTAGGCGTCTAATGCCTAACCCTAAGTGACTAACTTTTTTGGATTTAACTACTAACGGGCCAAAACCTAACAACTAGTAAAACCCACAAATAAAAACACTACGCTCAAATTTCTACTTATACCTAAAATCTGAAATTATAAAAATATCCAAACTCCTAAAATGGAATCAAATTAGAAATAAACAAAAGCAAGTTATTGCTTATGCATCAGATTGTGTCATCAAACCTGTCTATCTTGGTTTCGATTTCTGTTGGGCCTTTATGTGATAGAGGGTGTTAATTGTTAAGGAATCCAACATTGATTAGGTGTATATATGGTTATGAAGATATGTCTGTATAGGGTTGGATGCTCTAAAACTAGTTATCTCTGAAGATGGGGTCACTCATACATTATTTTCCCTCAAAGCACTAGCAGTAGCTTCCCTTTGATTTTTCCTAAGTTTAGGGTACAAAAATACTTTTTGCTTCCCTATGAAAATATATTTCACAATAGTTTTCCTTACCTTTCTCTATACCATTAAAATATTATTTCTTTACAAAATACAAGTTTCCTACATACCCTCACTTTTTCACAAAATCTCAACACAATTCCCAATTAAAGACAAAAAGTTGAAAGATGAGAGAGGAAAGAGAAATGTTTATATTAAAATAATGTATAGGGAACTACTTTTGGTTCCCTACACATTGGGAACACTGTATCAACCCTTGAGGGTTGGTTAAATGTAGAAAATCTGATGTGAGTAGATTTTTGTGGTTTTTTTGAAATTTTCCCTAAATATAGGGAAGGGAATGGCATATAGGGCATTTGTTGTTAGTGCTCTGTCTTATCTATGCTATTTCTAATGTGCTAATATGGAAGCAACATATTGCCCCGAATTATTTGTTGCTTATTTGAGTAATATACAAGAGAAATAAATGAAGTATGAGCCCATCCACTCATTTCCTTCTTCAAACTACTTGGCGAAAAAGAAAAAGATAAGTACAAGTGAACTAAATGAAACAGATACAAGTTAAACCGTCTCTAACTTCTTCTTTTTCTTTTCTTTTCTATACATGCATGTTCTCTTGAAAGGTGAGTTACACTTAAGAAAATGTCTAGACTTTTTTCAGCCCTTTCAGAAGATAGCTATGGTGAATCTAATAGCTAAAGTGGGATCTAGGGTTGCCTTCCCAGGTCTTGACAATGTTGCCTAGAGTGCCCATGAGGGGTTTCCAGTCTTTCCCTCTTAAGGAACTTTTGGTTAATAGAGAAATTTAATAATTGATGCTGAAGACATTTTCTGTTCACCAACACTATGTTAATTTTTTTGAGAATCAACAATACTATGTTAATTTTTTTGCTCTTTGAGTTATAAGTGTTTTCCTTCAGATGCTTCAACCATCAAGATTTCTCAAAGAAATTCCAGATCATCTTCGAGAGGTTCAGGTTTGTCATGCTTATCCTACTTTATAAGTTGTTGTCATGTTAGTGACAATATAAATGCTTTTCACTTATAATACCATTATTGTATTGTGAATTTTATTGTTATGTTGTCTTCCACTGTTCTCTGAATGGCATTTCAAAGTGGATTGATCTAGGAACATGCATTTGAGTTGACATGGATTGTTGGCTATTAAACGTAATAAAATAAATTAAGCACAATTGTAAGAATTAATTAACTCTTCAATCTATTTAATTATTGAATCCTAGATATAGTTCACATTGGCTATTCATTATTCATATGAATAAACGTCACTAGTTTTTATTTTGCATCTCTTCTCAGTTGATGTCTTGTTTATGTAGGCTGAAGTCAGTATACAAGATTTACAAACAAAGCAGGAACACATTCCAATTGAAACCATGGAGTTTTCCATTGATCTACCAAGAGAAAAAGAACTTTCTAAAGTAGATATGGTACCAGATGATTTCCTGAAATCTAGTAATTATAAGGCTTCAGAAGAGTGGAAAGAACCAGTTGAGGCAAGCAATGGGAATGGATTCTTAAGAAGGTTCTCCTCCCATTTGTGATGGGATGATCAACATTACCATCACTTTTAGTTGTAGTTTATTGCAACTGAACCTGATTCCTATCACTGTTTTACAGGTTCAGTGTCGAGGATAGATTGGTTATTTCCCATTTATTCCATAAATGGGCTAAGAAGCAAGCATTTCAAAATCCTAAGAGGTTGCTTGACAAGGTGATTTTTGTGTTATTTCAAATTTTGTCTTGTAAGTTTTGGATAGGGTAGCTAGGATTGAGCATCATGTTGGCCCACCCTATGATATATAAGAGTATTGTGACGACTTCACTGATAATCAATTATGAAAATTTTCAAGCAGACCTTGAGTGTAAGATATATTGATTTAGGTTAATGGCAGGTATAGCAATTTAGTTGTGAAAAGTTTGGAAGATTGGATGTTCATGGAGTCAACTTGATTGGATTATGTTTAAGGCAACATTGAATGTGTGACATTAATTAATGCTTAAGGTACATGGTAATGATATTGTTGCTGCAGGCAGCAATGTTCTTGAGATTGAGATAAAATCTTTGTAGCTCTTTGAGATTGAATTTTACTTTGAAATAACATAGATGTGATCTTTCTTATGCAAAATTATTTATGTTGATTGGGTGTCATACGTAATACTGATAAATGAACTAATTCTGGGCATAATTATTCGCTTCTGCTTTTTCTTTTTCTTTTTTGTTCTAGTTTTCATTCATGCGGTTGGTGATGTTTGTATTATGTAGTTAGGCAACAAGCATTCACATAGAACTTTGAGATTCTTATTTTCAGTGAGTAATCTTTGAATTGGAAACAATATGAATATGTAACTACTGATTCACGTTACTTTGTTGTATTTACAGGTGGGCTTTGTGATTGATGAACGCCTTAGAGCCAAGAAAAACAAACACAAGGTCATACAGTTTTTCCAATTATATTTCAGTACAAGTTATATTTCTTGTCTACAATTTAATATAGCTATGTGCTTTCTTTGCATACCTGAATGGCGGCACTAAGCTATGCTGACATATTTATCGTTAGATGGTATGATTGTCAGAAATATAACTAGTGAGGGTAGGAGGTTGGGTAGAGAGTTTCTATGCACATTTTATTTTTCCAATTCTTCCCTCTTTCTTTTTTTTTTTTTTTTTTTTCATTTTCTTCTCTTAAACCCTGATAGTTTCATTTATGAAATTAGTTTTTTTTGTCGTATAAGATGGAATACAATATCTAGGAAGCTTTGGTAGTTCATTTTCTTACTCTTGAAGGTGACTTAAGAAATATCTAAGTTCTGAAACAATTCGAAGTGTTTGCTATAGTGCATTTACTAATGAACAATTAGAGAGTAGAGTGACTCTTGAGATCCTATGTGTAGAGTATGTTTATACATAAACAATAAAAGGCAGACTTACAAAGAATAAAAAAAATAAATAAAAGGCTGACTTCATAATGTGTAGTAAGGTTGAGTTAGAGTAAATATTTTGTACTTGAAAAATTATTCAAATTTCAATCCATCCCTTGAAAATTTTGCATGTCAAATCGGTCATTGTGTCTTCCAAAAAGTTTCATTTTGAATTTTCCATTTACGCCATCCACTGGAGTGAACAAATTGGCTCAAGTGGCAATTGTTTGAATGAAATGACAGAATTCTAAAACTGAAAAAACTTAATAACCAACACGAGTCTGCAATGTGGCTCATTAATCACCTGTTCCCAAACGTGTCTCCAGTTAATGATGTCTTTTCATCATGTTTTATTTGTCAGGATGTTTTGAGTGCGCTGAAGTCTTGCTTGAGCTGTGATGAAGCATTTCAATATGCAGAAACCGTAAGTATATTTGGTTCTTCCAGAGTATGATTTAACTTATTATCTACGATAATAATTTAATGGATTCAACATATAAGGGTTGAGTAGTCATTGTAACTCCTTGTTACATTATCAATTTAAGAGTAATTTGATTGCCCTACTATTTAAAGTTTTATACCGCGTCAATATGCGTATGCTATTTTTTGTTCAATACGATATTTCTTTTGTACTAGGTTTTGAGATGGGAGAAAATTCCAGCTGATCAACGTGCCCATTTGATGCGGGAAAAGCAGGTTTCATATTTCAGCTTATAAATTTCCATACTTTTTATTTCCCTTGTCTTCAATTGTTGGAGTGAATTTCTTTTATTTTCTTTTTCACTTATTATAGCTCTCTGATTTAGTCCATCAATTTAAAAGTCAATACGAATATTATTTTATTTTTCAAATTAATAGTTTACTATTGCTTGGCTTCAAGTTCGAAAACTGGAGACTTTGTTCTATGGCAGCCTAGTACTTGGATAAGTTTTTCCTTTCTCCAATATAGGTTGTCCAAATTTTAGAAAATAGAGAGTATAATGTGGAGAGGTAGATAAACATGCCCTCCCCCCCCCCCCCCACCCCTCTCTCTCTCTCTCTCTCTCTCTCTAATGTGTGTGCATCATATACGTTATGTATGTAGCTATGTAGGTGTTCATTACATTTTTCTAAGTTCTTGATGTTTCTTTTAAATAATCTTAGAAGCACAAATATAGTTTGCTTATATAATCTTGATGAGTTTGTTTGCACTAAGATTGTGAGTAGTAAGAGGGCCTAATGTGTATTTGTTTTTCTTATAATTATATGTATTCTTTTACTAAATTATGTTGAAGTAAGTTTTGATATCTCAATTTAAAATATGAGGATAGTTATTTATATATATATATATATTCTTTTACTAAATTAATCTTGAAAAACGTTTTTAGATCTCAGTTTAAAATATGAGGGAGCATAAGATTGATGTCTCACATCTTGTATTATAAAACACTTTGTTTTCAGCATTTGTGTTTAAAATGTAATATTTGCTTGTTTTTGACAATCCATGGAATACATTTTATTTTGTTTTTCCTTTTAGGAGCATTTCCAAAAACTAAGGATTGAGAATTCAATGGGTTCATCTGCAGCAACATGTAAACAGGTACCTAACATTCATTAATTAAATGAGTCAATTCTCTATCCTTCTTATTTTTTTCATTATTATTATTATTATTTGTTAGCCTTGATTGAATTTTTCTCCTGTTTTTTTTTTCTATGGTGGGAAACATACTTTTCATCATTTTGTTTAACGTTTTCAACGGCAGATCTCTTATTTGCAAAGTTTGGGATGCACTGTCACCCCTACATCGCGTCTCCATGCTTCACGTTTGATCGAGCAATATAAATCATTGTGATTATTCGTCAGTACAATTCCATTTGTAAATGTCTCCAATGTTTATGGTTAACGTTGTTTTATAAAATGATTGTCATTGTAAAAATCTTATGAACTGTGAAGCCTGTGGTAAGAAACTCACAGTTGATATTGAGGGTCAATTTGAAAGGCATTGCTTGCTGCTGCCTTGAGAGAAGAAAAGGTCAGCGAGTTTTAAGTTTTGAGGCCTACGATGAACAGAATGTTACAAAGTTTTCAAAATCAAATATAATTATATGTATGGTTTTACTTTCCTTTCTTTTATTGAACGTATTAATATTAGGGGGTTTGCTATGGGTTTTTCTCGTAGTGTTCTCCTGGCATTCTCACAGTCTTACGTAAAACATGATTTAAGAAAAAATAAAATTGTAGTATTATTTTCTTGTCAACAGATTAATTTTTATGAGTTAATAGTTAAGTTTTAATGCTTTAAAACTTGTTTTTGGATTTAAAATTAAAATCTAAGGGTTGAAGGTTAACTCTTTAGGTATGATATCACATAAAATTCATTTGATCATCTTAAATTTAGTGCTAATGCCTCAAATTTGGGGCTAATACTTAAAAAAACCGGTGGTGGAGGTCACTACAATTTTATTTTTTCTTAAATAATGTTTTACGTAATACTGGGAGAACGCTAGGAGAACACTACGAGAAAAACCTCTAGCATTTTCCTAATATTAATGTCTACTCACATACATTTATTTATTTTAAAGCAATTGAGTGTATGCACTAGTACAATATGAAAAAGCGGGAAAAATATAGAGATCGAATCTGATCCACGGTTAGCATTCAAAGCTTAATCTGTATGAATTTCTAAGCTTCCATATAAGCTGTCTCACCCCGTTGGCAACGAGCCGCACCATTGAAGGCAAAACTGATGTAAATATAATTATGTAGGGTTTCAGCCGATTTGGTGCAATGGTAACCACTGCAATACTATACGTGACGAACATGGCGATCAAGATGATCTGAAGCTCGAAATGCATTGGAAAATTGGTGGTGAGGATGTTGATGATGAAAAGAGACACTGAAAACCCAACAGAGTTGAAAAGCATGAAAAATAGGAACGTAATTCCGCTATTATAACCCATTACTGCCTGCCCTCTTAGATCACCATCCTGCCAAACGCCACCGGGGGGACTCAATCCCACTTGGTACGTCGCAGTTGCCACAAGAACAGAGATAACAAGCAGGGAGTTACGAGCATTGCTGGGAGAATCTCGACCCTTTTTGAACTTGAAATACTCCACCAGATTCTTGGGTTGGATAAGAGAGCTACTTGATGCTGCTGCTGTTTGGTTAAGAAAAGAGGCAGCAGGAGGGAGAAGTTTGTGGCTATCTCTTGCGCTGACGGCTCCTGCAGCTCTAAGGATCTCTTGGATTTCTCTATCGCCGGCTTCGCTTGGGAAAATCATTAGCAAGTCGAGGGCGGTTAGACCGCTATGGTTGATGGCATTTACTTCCATGGCAAGGGAAGTTGTAGCTCCATTGCAGAGCAACAACTCTATCACCTGCATGCCAGGAAAATAATGTTGTATGTTGAATCACATAAGATATTGTACAGAAGGAGGTTATAAATATGAGACAATAACATTTATAAATGAAACAAGACAATGAAATAATAGCTATGTGCAAGCTACCTAGCTAAACAAAAAGTCAAACCGGTTCATATGTTTCAGCTAATATCCTATCTATGCTAAAAAGAAAATGCCTTGCAGCATTTCTCTTGTCCTTGTCCAGAATAGGTGGAAATCCTGATTTTTATTTTTTATTTTTTTTTAAAAAGGTACAAATTCTGGTCAAAGATAGTTGATTAGGATAGCTACAATTGTGATCATCTTGAAAGCCACATAAGCGCATAGTTTTTAGGTGGATGGATGGTTGACCAAAAATAAAGCAAGCTCAAGATTACTCAATGAGGAGGGCTTTCTGGATAGCTTCTATCTATTAAATGTTAAATAAAGCCATTTATATTGCTCAATAAGCAATCTGTTTTAAGAACATACCACCATGAAAATGACAAATTTGGGGTCAGTCGAAGATATTCCTAATTAAATAGATTAAGCCGGTAGAGAAATCTCATCAAGATTGAGTTTTTGGCCGCAGTTTACGTATCCAACTTCATTATAATATTATCTATTATATCATAAATTTATTAGGGTCCCTAAGAGCTTAATTACATATAATTACTCCCACCTGATCTCATACTTGATGTGATGGCTAACTTATCTAATATGGGTAGAACTGACAATTGAAAATTGGATTGCAAGGAAATAGTGTCTAAAAACTTATATGTATATGGTTAAGATTGTACTTAAGCCGTGTGAAATCCTAGACGGACATAAAGACGATAAAATAATGAATTATTTAACGAACTCACCTGGCGTTGCTTTTTCCATGCTGCTATGTGAATAATTGTATTCCCTTGCTCGTCCTTGAAATTCATGATATTTTTCTTCGTCTCTCCGACCCATTCTACCAAAGCTTTGACTGCTTCAAATTGGCTGTGCTTCACAGCAAGGTGCAACGCAGTCTCCCCATGCACAGTAACATCTTCAACACACTCTGGACAAGCCAAAAGCATTTCAGCTATCACGTCAACCCTTCCTTTAACAGCTGCATAATGAAGAGGAGTCTTCTTCTCCCTCCCCTCTAAACGACACAGATTTCCGTCAACTTTCAGCAGCTCTTTGACGATCTCCACGTGCCCGTTGGCTGACGCCATGTGCATGGGACTAAGACCATCTTGATTCAATTCTCTGGCAAACTCCGGTTTCGACCGTAGGATCTCCTTAGCAAACTCAACGTGGCCGGCGATGGAAGCAACGTGTAAGGGATTCTCGGGAGATGCCAATGCAACAGAATGGAGGATATGGGGGCATTCTTTAAGCAATTGGTGCAAGTGTTGGACGTTTCCTGTTTGAGCCGCCTCAAGCAGCCTTCTATCCATCCTTCCTGGTGGAAGTCTGGAAGATGTGAAGTTGTTTTCTCCTCAGATGGAGTGCTTATACTACACATATGGGAAATAAAGAATTAATTCAATATCGATTGCGTATGTTGACCATTATAAAACAATTATTATAAATGTCATTGTCAGAATGTCAGCCAAAGCTCCATTGACAGAGTAAGGCTACACGTCTTTCAAAGTTGGATTAGGTTGCGACCAATTATGCTTACAAAATATTTTAGAAAAAAAAATTCTTACAAAATGATCAAACAGCTGTCTTTAATCGAATTACAAATTAGGAAGCCAAACCAGATGCTTAAGTCTATGTAATCCCGTTGCTTTTTATGCATTCGTAATAAGAAATTGCTATGGAACTTTTTTTTTTTTTTTAATATAAATCATAGCAGAAGATTTTCATTAACCTATTGACAACAACAAGAAAAAAACAAATCAGGGGGCAGTGTCCACCCTCAACCCCACTCCCTCTCTAACCTAAACTTATAGGCCTGGTATGGATTCAAGATTATATTTTTGAGAAGCGGAAGCTTCAGCTGGCTGACTCTCGGGCAATTTTGGATCCTTTATGGCATCAAGAGCTTGTAAATATGCGCTGGAGGCATTACGATTTGATAAAGAGTCGGGATTACTAATTCTGCTGGCAAGGAACCGGCGAATCAAGCCCCTGAGGAATGGAGCCATGGTGTCTGGTTCATACTCTAAATAGTACATGATTCCTCCCATACACATACAAAATAAAAACACCTGTCACAGTTTAAGAGTGTCAATTTTTCAGTGTCTGGTGTAACATAAAATCCAAGGATTTGTTGTGAAGGGATAGTTGTGGAATAAATGTGTGGTATATATTGCATATTTCATGAAAGCAGGAAGGTAACAAAGTTGGCAATACCTCAGCATTCCTAATATCTGGAAGCAGCTGGCGGTTCACTAAGATATACCACAATGACTCTCCGGCTCGTGGAAGAACATATAAAGCAAGTTCACTTCGTCTAGCTTTTTTCTCCAATAATACAGAAAGAGCAGATATACTGCCGGCGATCCAATATACAAGCTTGTGGTCTTTTGATGCAACTTTTCTATGCGTACATATCACTCCCTTGCATTGCCCAAGCATTAAAACTAAGTACATGGTCATGCAGATTTAACCAAAGATTTGGAAGTCAGATTAAGAGGCAGCTACCTGAAAAATTCCAACAAAAGCCGACAGAAATGCTGTTGAGCGAACAGCCCCCTTGACAGCAAGCCAGCAGGTACGAGCAGGAGCATCCATGAACTGAAAAGTCATCATGTAACTAAAATTAATAACAATATTTCCAGAGACGTTGCATGTTATCCATGGCTAGTCTAAATAAATAAAAATCCTTCACAATTTCAAGATAACGCAGAAACAGCTGTTCATTACATTAAAAAGAAGTTTGTTTTTGTCCTGGTTCCTAGTCATCAATATATAGCACATCTAAGCCATCACAAAAACACACCACGTAATACATGTATAAAATGAATTCAACATAAAGAACATGGAAGTTAATATTAGCAGGAATACCAGAATTTTTATGCCTTTATTAATAGAGCTGATATCCCGAAGAGACAGTCATTCTAAGTCTATTTGGACAACCAAATGTATGTGTACCAAGCCATACCTGGTGCATGATCTTCGGAAAAGAAATGCCAATTCTCACACATAAGATGTATGGAATAACAGTAAATGCTTAGCAATATTTGCTTTCCTATAATTTGTTCATGGTTCGTTAAGCACAAATGTAAAGAAGGCACAGGAATTACACACAGCAAAAGTCGTATACATAAGCCGCCTACCAAGAAAATAGGAACAGGGAAGTTCTAGGGTCTTGGAAATAAGCCAGATGAAACCAACAATACAGGATTCCACTACTTGGACCAAAACCGGGGAAAAAAAACACACAGCAAAAGTTATCCTATAATTTTGATTTCAAGAATTTATGATTAGAGATATATATATTCTTTTATCGGTAAAAGTTCAATATTATTAAAAGCGCAAGGGGCGCAACCCATGTACATAGGACGTATACAAAAAGAGCCCACAAAAACAAGCTTTTACCTAGAAAAAGTAGCGCAAAAATCTAGAAAATACGCAAGTGTTGAAACTTGCGTGGAATGCCACATCACTCTCCATGATTAGAGATATTTAATAAAAGTAGACACTTTTTACCATTATATTTCGAATAATATCACTATGCGTAACATTCTTTATGTGGCAGCAATGCACAAAGCGAGATTCTAAAACTCAGGAAAAATATCATTTCCACTATTGCGTACATGGAGTTACATTGCTGTATTTCAGTGGAGGTTCAGGAAGAACAAAACTAAAACATAAAAGCAATCTTTATCCATGTAGCATAAAAATATATTTATCAATCAGTACAGCCAAAAAGAATGGAGGTAGTTGTGGTTCAGATGTCCGTTATTGACCAATAATGTCAATGAAGACAGTTATGAACCAAAACACATGGCTGCTAGTATTGATGAAGGTGGAGATGAAAATGGTGCTGTAAATTGAAGTATTGATAGTAATCTGGTAACATCCACTTAGGTGGAGATGGCAATAATGGTAATGTCAATGAAAAATATGCGGTGATTGTGCTATTAGAGATTAGGGTAGTGCCAAAAGAAACAACTTGAGTGAAGAATGTACCTTTTGTAGGTGCAAAACAACATATGGTACAAAGGTCAAAGAGAAGTAAAGTGGGAATGTTTTCCTGAATGTAGCTGATGTTGCATTTGCATTGTGCACTAAACACGACTTTGTGTCTGGATGAACAACAGAACAAGGAATAATGGACGGAAACTCTTCCAACTTTGCATAGTTGGAATTCCTTCTGTCAGATAAGTAAGCAGAGAGTGAGAGTACATCCACAGGGTAACCTCTACAGCTGTCCCTTACAGCCTTGTATACAGGCTTCGCAACTGGACCAGTCTTCTGGATGAAGTCTTCATATGATTTCGGCAAGCTCTCAGGACGCATTACAAAGGCATACATAACCTGAAATGAGTGCATCAACCAGTAAGATATGAGAAGATATAAAATTAACTAATGGATATCTTGACAGAACACGGGTAAGCACAGAGTTAAGAAATTCCAATCAAATTCTGATAAGGTGTTAACATCTTAAAAGAACCACAATTTCAATATGTTTACATAGGTGAATGAGTCAATGATAGGGCAGTGCTAATATTAATGTGCCAACTTAAAAGTAAGTAAATACAACAAAACAAGCCAATTGAGCTTGCCAATGAGGGTGGAGGATGAAGCAATGCGTTCAAACCCCACAAGGTGTGTATGTAGCTAGCTTATCAATCAAGAAGGTATTTACTAGCTTGAATCACAAATAGGGGAAAGATAGTCATTTCACCTCACATATTCTATACCAAGCAAAAAAGCATTCAAGGAATCACAGACCTTATACTATAGTATTATCGGAAAAACACAAGTGCACACAGAGAGAGTCCTACTCTATCTTACACTTGCTACTTTATCTGTCTAGCTTCAAATTTCCGCAATTTTGAAATTTATTGTAAGGCACTCACACGCAATATTTGAGCAAGTCCTACTCTATCTTACACTTGTGTCACAAGTAAACAGTTAACCGAGTGGAGCTTAGGATTATACCAGAGGAAAATAGGCCGAACAGATTAAGATTGGGGTCTTTGGCTTTAGAGTCATAGGACATTTTACATAGAGTTGGTGATAGTAATATCTAATCCATCAATTCTATGATTCTATTATACAATTTGAGGATACTATTTGTGGACCCCATCATGGTCTTTGATTCCATCATTGTAAGGCACTCACACGCAATATCTGAGCAAGTCCTACTCTATCTAACACTTGTGTCACAAGTAAACAGTTAACCGAGTGGAGCTTAGGATTATACCAGAGGGAAATAGGCCAAACATATTAAGGTTGGGGTCTTTGGCTTTAGAATCATAGGACTTTTTACATGGAGTTGGTGATAGTAATATCTAATCCAGTAATTCTATGATTCTATTATACAATTTGAGGATACTATTTGTGGACCCCATCATGGTCTTTGATTCCATAATTGCAGCCTCAAACTCTACATGCTTATACCTTTTACAAACCCTAGCACCACATATATTCCCCTGCCCTTCACAAACATATAACTGTGGAAACCAACCTTCAAGAAAACACCTTAGGTTACCGTTTCCTGCACCATGTTTCTATGCAATTCTTCAACTTCTTGTCTCCAAAGCTCACAAAAATCTAGCAACATTTAAACCAGATGTCCTACACCCTTTTTCTGCATTTCCAAAACCTAAAATACATGCTTCCCAAACCATGCACGCCAGTTATGTAATAGTAGAATAGTTTTAATTCTATTTCACAGCACTATTATTAGGGCCTGTTTGGTAAAGCTTTTGGCAGCAAGACGGCTGCTTTCTAGAGCAAAAGCAGCTGCTGATGTGTTCAGTAAAACCTTGGCAGGCTGCTTCTAGGGAAGCAGCTGCTGCCTTGCAGCAGATTTTGAGAAGCAGCCAGGAGTCTGTAATCCAGGGCCACTTTCCAAGCAGCAAGCCACTAGTTTAATGAATTATTTTTGAATGATCAAATTTATTTGTATTATTATTTCCAAAATTCCCATGATAACCCTTCTGTTTTTCTTCAATCATTCCAAGAAATGCGTTTTGGTCATCTTCTACATTCATTACACATTTACAATAATATTTACCAAAAACTAGGCAAAGCATTTGAGCGCTGCATATAGCTGTTTATGCAACACATTTATCAGACAAGCTTTTAGCCACACAAAAAAACGACAGCAGCTTTTTCACAGTAACTTTTGCGAAGTGACAGGATTAACAAACTGGCCCTTAGTTCTTTTCTTCCGGTATCCAGTTTAGATTGCAAATAATCAACTCGACCCATAAAATTTCTTGACCACACTTGTTCACCAAGCATAAGTAGACACAAAATTGCTCACTAACTCCATCCATATCCTTTATTAACAGTTGTCTTCTCTTTCCTTCTTTACACAGATTATCTTAATCAACTGTTTGATGCTCCCAACTTTAAATCTGCCTTCTTCAGCTTAGCACTCATTTATCTCAAGTCTCAACATTTGGATCCAACTTAGGCAGAAATCATGGACAATTTTTTGCTAAATCCCTCAACACTCAATTTCATAACAGCATGGCTGGTTGTATACCTGTCTATTAAATATCCCCTCCTATAGGGTAGAGACAAGCTGGTCGCACAGTATAAGTCCACTTCATCCATCACAAAATAATTCCATGGGCAACATGAACTCTATCCTGCTTAGGTATGATACTGTCAAAGCAACAACACTGGTCACTATTTGGCATGACTTGATCATCAATCATAAATACTTATGTTCTTCTAGTTAAAATCTATCCAACTAGCAATTGTATGGTGCATGCAGGTGTTCAGGCATAATATATTTGAAATATTTTTCTCAAGTTAATTACAGTTTCACAAGTCAAAATGAACTTTATGGTACCTGAGCACATGCTAAAGCAAAAAGCAAAGAATCTCCATGCCTCCAATGGCTTCCCCAAAGGTGAAACTTGTTCTTAGACTTTGCAGAATTATAAGCACACTGATAGGATAACAAAACAACCATTAGACTGGTGTGCTTGCGCACAAGCACACACAAACGACTCATTCTGATTGCTTCAGAAGGCATGTCAAATCAATTAGATTGTAAGCCGTTCACATACCTGGCCTACCCTGGCCAAAAGATATAGAGCAAGTGTGCGCCTCCGGTTAGAATCCTCTAGCGCTAAAATACACAACCCGGCTACTGAACCTGCTAAAATGCTGCTCCATCATCACCTTAAACAAAGTCATAAACGAGGAATATGCATTATCATGACTCAATAACTGCAAGGCGTTGCAAAGTAAACCAAAAGACGTACCAAGAATGACTCAAAATTAAAATGAGCAAAATCATATTCTCTGTGCATACTTACGCATTGAATGGCGTCTCTTTCTTTCTCAACTTTCTCAACAAACATCTAAGGGCATGATAAGACCCAGTGAAGCCACCAAAAAATAAGCCGATTCGGCATGCTTCCTCTCTTACAATTAGATCTTTTTCTGAGACAAGTTGCTGCAACAAAAAAAAAAAAAAGCGTCCTCAGTCCTCACGCATACAAATATACCATAACAATTGATGGATTATACTTATATTCTAGATTTCCCTTTTTCTTTTTCACAGCAATCAACAAGATCAGCATTGTCATTTGAAATTTAGAGCATTTCTATCTAATTCCAAAACCCTAATTCCAATCAATTTCATCACCGATCACTCACAAGCCTATTCAATCCACAAGAACAAGAAGAAGAAGAAGAAAAGGAAACAGATAATGCCGACCTTAAGATCGAGGAGGGAGGAGTAGGACTGGCGGCGAGCAAGCTTGAACGCGCGGAGTAGGATGCCGACACCGACGCGGACGCCGTAGGAGAGGAGGAAGCTCTGGCAGAGATTTCCGATGGCGTTGGCCACGCATGACGTTTCGGCACTGTGGTCGCATGGCGGGCAATGCTGCTGCTGGTGTTGGTTCTGGTGCGGCCCACGCGCGGCCCCGGCCTTGCGCTGCCGGCGCTGGAGCTCCTCGATGGCCTCGCGCAGCCTGTCCTCCGCCTCCCGGAGCCGCCGCTCGGCGTCCGCTTTGTCCTGGAGCGGCGGCGACGCTGATGCCATTTCGGTAAGAGACACCGAGAAACAAAGATCGGAAGTTCAGTTATTTTGGTAGCTGCGGCTGCAAGAGAGAGAGGAGGTTTTATTGGTCCGTTGGTGGGAGAGTTTTTTTTTCCTCCAATCAAGAAAATTGAGTTTATGTCAAGGGAGTTATGTACCGCGACGGTGACATCGACAGCATTGTCATCCACGGCACGCTATTTTCGCCCCAAAAATGCCTTCGTTTCACATTCTCTCTGTCTCTCTCTCTCTCATATGTGACCTCTAAATTCAAAGGAAAGGAAAGTGGCCAATACCACTTGGCACTAGTTTCTGTTGTGGTCTTATCATTTATGTTACCGGGGTGGAATTAGCATTTATAATTTTTTTTTGCCGGGGGGGGTGCAAAAGTAAAAAATAAAAAAACTTGGGAGTGCATTTTTTTTAATTTTAAAGGCAATTTTTTAACATTTAATGAGATGAGGAGTAATGGTATTTTTTTAAGAGTTAAGTGATAATGTTATATTTATTGTAGACATCTATCTAGGGACAGGTTTAGGGGGGATTGGGAGTGGCTTTGGTCTCCTCTCTAAATTACAAGAAAAAAAAAAAATTAAGGCAAAAAAAAAAAAGAAAAAGGTATTTTTTGTCAATTGGTTCCTTTTTAAAAAAAATTTGACCCTTGGTCCCTCCTCAAATTAAAAGCTGGATCCAAGGCGGAGCTAGGATATTCATTGAGGGGAGGCAAAAAAATTTCATTGTAGTGGGACAAAATGAAAACATTCGTGAGGCTGCAGAAGACAGGCCTTGCAACATGGGTCCAAGAAGGCATGATTGTTAATAGGTTGAAAATATAATATTTGTCTTGGCTCACCAATTTTAACACGAACTTGTTTAGAATTTAACTGAAGCTCTATAGAATCGTTGCTTTTTTCCATAATCTTAAATAACTATAATTATATACTTTATACAATTAAAATATGAAACAAAAACTATATCAATTAATGAATAATTAAATATAAAAACAATTATCAAGAATAGCAATATAAATATCATAACAATTAATTTAAAAAAACAATTTAAATCTAAATATAAATATTTAATTCCAGACCTCAATTTTTCGTTGAAGTTGGAAAGTGAAAAGAAAAATCAACAATTTAAATCTAAATATACAAATTTAATTACATATATACCTCAAATTTTCGTTGAAGTTGGAAAGTGAAAGGAAAAATCGACAAGTCTTTAAAAAGAAAAATGCCTCAAAGTTTTGTAATTTTTGTAAGATGTAAGGACATTTGACAATTGATCTTTAGCCTCTTTAAATTTAATTGACACATTACTCGAGGAAATAGAACATGTGGCTTAGAAAGTCAGAAATTATAATTGATTTTTCGATCTCCTTTTGTGCTTTGCAAGTTGCATGCTGTTTTTTTTTTTTTTTTTTTTTTTTTTTTTTTTTTTTTTTTTTTTTTTTTTTGTCTCTTGCACGCATATTAGCATCTACCATGCCTTCTTCCATAATTTAAGAAAATTATTGGGAAAATTTGAACATGTTAGAAATAACAATTGATTTTTTGGTTTTCTTATTGGTTTTGCAAGTTGCACGCTGTATTTTATTTTATTTTTTTTCTTTTGCACGCATGTTAGCATGTACCATGTCATCTTCCATACTTTAAGAAAATTATTGGGAAGAGTTGAACATGTGAACAAGACTTTATAATTTTATAAAGATTTTTTGGTCTCTTTCTTGTGCTTTGCAAGTTACAAGTTGTACGTTGTACCTTTTTTATTTTATTTTATTTTTTTCTTGCACGCGTGTACCTTATCTTCTTCTATAGTTTAAGAAAATCATTGGGAATTGCATAATCTTCAACCTTTTGTTCTTCTGCAACTGCAAGTTTGCAAGTTTCAAGTAATAATGATTAAAGTTGACTCAACTGCAACATCTTCAACCTTTGGATGAGGGGGGCATTTTTTCTCAAGAGTTACTTAGGGGAGGCATAAATCCATAATCATGTCATATATATATATATATATATATATATATATATTACCGAGGGTAAGGAGAATTTTGAGGAGTTGATGGGGGGCAAGTCCCCCCTCAACCCCCCCTCCCTCCACCCCTAGTTGGATTCGTATCACCTTAGGAGTATTTTTATTATTTAATGGCAGTTGCTAATGAATGAAAATGGGTTGATTATTGGTATTATAATACAGTCTATGTATTTTAGGAGTTCTTGGGACATTGGAGGTCATGACTCTCTTGAACGAGCCAACCTATCATTTTCTCACATCACTTTTTTCCGATAAATTCCGAAAAAAAGTGATGCTCTAGAACATTTGTTGTTTTCAAGCTATATCGTCCAAACAAAATAATTAGCAGACGAACAAAATGATCATACAATTTTCTTTCACATGCAAATCCAATAGTCCTAACTTTTCTAACAATCTATGCAAACTAATTTCTCTTCCTATTTTGCTCCAAAGCGCCGGTGCTTGCATTTTTGTCTTGCCACGATGCTTGCCATTGCTTGTCATAGAAGGTAGCCTCATCGGCAAGCCTTTTCAGGGTCTCAAAATCTTGGGTTCGCCTGAAGAGTATCACAGAGATGACCGTCACGAAGAGTCCTGCCTTGCATAGGAAATTCCCAGTTTGGCCAACCACGTCGAGCCCGGTCAATGCATCAACCAAGTATGCCATGAAGAATCCCACCATTGCAGCTCGACCTAGCTACAAGAAGATGCGAGTTATCAGAGGCAATTTAAAGACTTAATTAGTTAGTGTTGTTAAATCAACACTTATTTCAAAAGCTAAAGGATTTAGTTATAACCATTGAGCAGCTCGGCTTCAGGAAGATAGGATCTAACGAGCCATGCCCACCAAGGAATAATAGAACTCCTAAAGAGCACTGGTTCTTGGTTTGTTGCAGCTTCTGGGTACAATTCAAGAAACTTCCTTCTCCTAGCTTCTGCAAGACCAAAACATGTGAAATATACAAAGAAACTAATGTAGCTCTCTATGCTGACAATGGTTGTGATGAAAAAGAGAAACCATTTTTTTTTTCTGAACAGCAGAGAGAGAGAGAGAGAGCCTTACCTGCAGTAATCACACCATCCCAATCCATTTTTCCATTCTTAACAAACATATTTAGATCCCACGTCCCATTCTTCCATCGCTCATCTGCAAATTTTGGAGCAGAAGGTTGTGTCTCCGAACCATTCTCGACTTCATCTATGGCATTCTTTGATTTATTAATGTCTAAAGTAGCCCTCTCATGGTGTTCTGCCATATTCAAACCTTTTTGGCCTTCGACATCCAGTGTAACATGGGTTGCCTGCTTAGGCACCGGAGAGCGCGCAGGTCCTGGTTGGGGCTGCTGTTTCTTGGGTACATGATGTGTACTGCATGCTATGTGCAATGAGGCAGTAATGGCAACGGAAGCCATGGCTGTTCTAAGAAATTAAAGCTAGCTCTTGTTTTGGCCTTTTTCTTCTTTTCTGGTATCTTTTCTTTTCATTTTACTGCTTTAAATGGCCTTATTATAGATAGGAAGTAGGGAAGAAGCCCATGCTTTGAAATAAAAAAGCTTATCTTCCCTCCCCTGTTTTTTGTCAGTGAAGTTATGGGCAAACTGTTTAATTTGTATCTACATTCTGCATTTTTAAACTTGAAATTGTTTTATAGAATAGGCATTATCTGAAAATGGAGCTGCCAAATTTCCATGGCCAGGCTGGCTTTTAGTTGTGAAGGTAAAATGGATAATAAGTTCAGCTGGAATTCCCTTTACTCTGACAAACAATTTAATAGAAAGAAATATTATTCACCATTAAAATGTGGATGCTGATTACACTTTAGGGCAATGAAGGAACATAACTTACATGCTCCAGTTGATTTCGAATGGAACATGAAAGATAGGCATTTCAGTCTCAAACAAAAACGAAAATAATGATGATTAACACATCTTCCAAACAACTTGGTGGTAAAGAAATAATCCTCCTCAATAAAACAAATCCTCCTTGATGATTAAGGAAATTTGAACAAATATAAGACTTTGCAGGAGGTAAGAATATCTTTCAATCTGACTTTCTTCTGCTGTAATTAGGGATAAATTTGGGGATAAAAGATTGGAAAATGGAAAATCAGAAGACTGAAAGGAAGCTATTTATGCTTCCCAACCCCTTAAAAGGGTGGCACGTGCAACCCGGTTAACCCCGAGTGTGAAGGCACCCATCCGAAGATTGCAATCATGTGACTTGCACATGTCCTTGACTTTGTGAAAAGCCCCAGTCATGTACCTCCTAAGTTCTGCATTTACCTTTTCTTCATCCCACATAAATCCTTGAATGTTCTGCAAAAAGAACTGCAACATGTAATTCTCCTTCAAATGTAATGAATCTACTTGAACATATAGCAGAGATTCAATGGAGAGAACACAGATCTCTTCTGTTACCTGAACCCACTCGAAATAGCTGACGGTCACGCCTCCGGCATTTGCATATATGTCAGGGAGTATTATAACTCCTTTCTTGGATAGAATCTGCACCAACATAATCTCATGTATCAGAACCTCACTTTTCACAACATATAGGTCTGAAAAAATAGAAATGCAACCTTACCTCATCTGCTTCCGGATCGGTAGGATGGTTTGCTGCCTCAATTATGAATTTGGCCTTCACGTCTGCAGCATTTTCCCTTCAAAGGAATTTAGGCAAAATTATTTGGGATCCAATAAATCAGAAAATTTAGCTAAAAACCTGTGTTTCTTTATTTTTTTCCACACAAAGATGGCAAAAGAGTTTCCACCCATGAAGCACTTTCAGTTATGTAACTATTTCCTAACGGAGGAGGGCATAAGATATTCTTATTCATCTTCATTTGTTTTTTTTTCAAATGAAATAGCAAGAACAATGATACAATGTCAAAATTACATAACATAAAATGTGGCTTGTGTCCACATGGCGTATAAGAAGAAATCTGAGTCTCAAGAAAAATCTTTGGTGCTGTTCTTAAAAGTACATAGAAGTCAAGACTACAGCTTGTTTTTTTATTTTTTAAATAAAAAAGATAAAAGACCCTTAATCCCACTATTACCATACCCACGATGGGTTGAGCCACAGGCAGAGAAATTCCACTAGACTAAAACTCAGCCGATGGATGCTAAATATTGTGAAGTAAAAGGAAATATGTAAACTGCATTTCATATGTCTGTATGTGCACACACTCGCAAACAGTTATTGGCAAAAAATTAGAGCAGGGGTTCTTTTTTTGTTTCATAAAAGAAATCCTCAAACTCTCACATAACTATGTCATTGTGCATCTCAATTTGCATACAATAGGCAACCAGCAAACTCTCCTCCCAACATTACGGGAGTTATAGGGTCAGCATGCAGTACTGTAGAAAAATAAAAGGTGGGGAGGAAATTTCTTGACAAAATGTCCAAACCTGTTCAAAACTCCACCTAAAGCACATGGGATGAGAACGTCGCATTCATGTACGAGCAGTTCATTAGGATCCATCGCATCTCCACCATTGAAATCCTTTAAACTGCCAGAGCTTTCTTTATGCTTAAGCAATTCTGCTATATCAATTCCATTCGGGTTATGAATTGCACCAGTTATGTCACTCACTGCAATGATTTTGCCACCTCTCTCATGAATTAGCCTAGCTGCCCAAGAACCAACGTTTCCAAATCCCTAGGCAATTCAATCACAATAGTACAACTTTAGAAGATGGTGAAGTTTTTTGATTATGAAGGCATTTTTAAATAGAATGAGTATTGAAAATCAAAACAAAATGTCAAATCTACCTGAATAACAAATCTCAGACCCTTAATTGACTTTCCATACTCAGCAAGTAAAGCTTCTGTTGCATATACAACGCCACGCCCAGTTGCAGCATCTCTACCCAGTGATCCACCAAGGTCCTAAAAAAAATCCAAAGTATGGCTACAGGTGTGAGAGAGCGAAAGAGATGTTTGGTTCCAATCTTCTATGGTATCTATCCTTTAAAAAAAAAAAAAAAAAAAAAGAAGTCTTGAATTTTCAGTTTTAAGTACTTACTATGGGCTTTCCCGTCACAATAGCTGGTGAGTGACCATGAAATTTTGAGTACTCATCCAAAATCCACGCCATAGTCTGTACAAAGAGATTTTAGACATGTTATTGAGAAGAAAAATCAGCTCCATGAAATTGAGAATGTGTGAAAATTCTAGATTCATAGAAAAACAGTCAGTAAGGCCAGAAAACCTGAGCATTAGTTCCCATGTCTGGAGCAGGAACGTCGGTGTGAATTCCAATGAGATCATGGATTTTCTGAGTAAAGACACGAGTGAGACGCTCCAACTCACTCATACTTAAATCCTTAGGGTTGCATCCAATCCCACCCTTTGCTCCTCCATATGGAATGTCTACTACACCAGTCTTCCAAGTCATTAGTTGAGCCAGTGCATTCACTTCATCAGGGTCAACCTTTTTAAAATAGACATATCATAAGTCCACAGAGAGAATTGTGAATTTCATACACTGATCCAATTTTACAGTTCACTTTTTCATCAAGATAGATCACGGGAAGAAAGTGAATAACATGTAGAATGTTTGCACAAAGCACGGGAAAGACTGGGCAATTTTTCTCCTACAGGTAGTCATGCAAATCCAGAAGATTGGTGCATGCATTTATCCTGAACATAAATTCCAAGAGAATTGAGGATTTATCTGGAAGTAATTTCCAGAAGAAACACTCTTATATTTATGGAGTGCTATTACAAGTAAATAATAACCAAGAGATTTCTTATACTTATAAAGAAAGGTTTCATAAATCTTTAGCCTTCTGTATAGGGTTCTAAAATAATATTCTACTTTCTTGCTTTATTAATTTCTGATAGGAAACCGCAAAATCAAATTCTTCCAAGCCATCAACCTTTACGAAATATACTTATAAGGGTGTGTTTAATTAATGAAATTTTATCACTGTGATTAACAAACTGGGTCGATTTAGTTTTCAACATCATTTTCAAAGACACTATAGCAGTGTTAAGGGGTACCTACAAATTAGATTAAAAAAAGAAGGGTTCTGACGACTAAAATCCCCCCCAAAAAAAAAGAAAGAAAGAAGAAACAGAACCCATAAGCAATTTCCACGGGAAACAAACAAAAAATTTGAACAGAGACAAAACGACAAAATCCAAGCACCAACAGAAAGCAAAAAGGTAACCCCCACACCTCAGGATGATATCTGATCCCGCCCTTCATGGGCCCACGTGCATTGTCATGTTGTACTCTGAAGCCAACGAACGACACGAGACTCCCATCGTCCTTGGGGATCGTGCACTCCACCTAATCAAACAGCAACAAGATCAAAGTTTCTGGGAAAATAGATTCTCCCCAAACAAACAAAAACCCATGAACTGAAAACTCAAAAACTTCCAACCTTGATCTCCCTGAAAGGGATCAAGAGGCTCTTTTCAATCTTTGAGTCCAACCCAAGTAAACGTGCCGCGTGGCGGAAATTACGGTTCGTTGCGGCGAGAGCGTTCATTGTCGGAGTTAGAGAGTAGAGAAAGAAAGAATGGCTCAGAAAGAAAATCTTGGAGAAAGACTTTGCGATCGACTGATCGAGAGTGAAAGAAAGATTGGAGTGAACAAGAATAAATAAGCGGTGTGGCGTGGGATGGTGATGGTGTGGATTGGTAGGACATATATATATATTGTCGGGAAAGACTTCAAAGAAATGAATAATGTATTGGGTTTGAATTGGTGAATGACGTGATGTTGAACATGGAGTTTGGCAGGAAATGATGATGTGAGTGGATTGGAATGCTTGACCTGGCATTAGATTCGATGTTTCAGTAAATTTCCAAATTGGACATGCTCACCTTCCTCACATTACAATAATACCCTTTTCTTAATAACTTTTTTTTTTTTTTTTTTTTTTCTATATAATCATAATTATATTAAAGTATTATTATAAAAAGTTCACTTAAAACACGTTACTTAATAAATATGAAATAAGCATATTCATTGCATATAGACATTCTCCCACCTTTGATTTTATAGTAATCATGTGTCCCTTCAATTTTCAATCTTATTTTATTGTGCTCTTATAATTCATAATTTGTTTATAATTACTTACAAAAACATGTAAGCTAATCCCCAAGAGATAGTTCAATTGGTTAAGACCATATCTAATAAAGTGGAAGTCACTAGTTCGATTCTCTCTCCCTCCTCTTGTGTGGACATGTCAAAAAAAAAAAAAACATATAAGCTAATGTTCACTTAATTTCAAAACCAATTTTCTTAAAAGCTAAATGGTGTGACTAATACAATTGGATCGGGATGGTGGGTATTCCGATCCAATACAATTAGAACTAAGATTGTGCAGTACAAAATGATCACAATTAAAATAATTTCTTTGAATTTTATCCAATTTTAGAGGACATTTTTATAGAATGAATTAGAATCCCTTTCATTTGTCTTCGAAATTGATAGATATAATCTTACACTTGAATCATATGATATCATGAATGTCTTAAGAAAAACATTGGAGTAAGTCGCCAATGGGATTTGTCATGACTAATATTATTATTCGCACATGTTTTAAATGACAAGCTCAAAATAAAACATATATATATATATAAAGTAGCAATTTTCAACCACAAGAGTGGAACAAATGCTGAAGCCTGATTTTTTCTTTCCACTCGTGGCTGAACACAACGGAACGTGGTTAACAGTGCGAGTCAAAGTAAGACCATCAATTGTGGGGACGGCATAGATTCGATGGGACAGACGTACTGGGAAGATCTCGACCGCTCACAAGACTGGAAGATCTTAACGGGATTATTGGATTAATGAGTTGGTTTTCCCACGTGGCTTGACGGTGACGCGGCGCCCCATCTACGATCTCACCGCGTACTCGGGTTGCCGCGCTTGACGACGTGGACTAAGAGATGAGTCTGCCAGCTTAACTCTGAGTCTCTAACTCTAACTAACAAAAAGTAATAATTTTTTTTGAAAAAAAAAAAGCAAATAAGAAACAGGTGGCATGGTGGCGCCTCGCCACGTCAGGCCTTACGGTCTTATCCTGGCTCTTCGTTGAACTGAATCGTCGCCTACCTCCTTCCTAAATTTACTGGCCGCCCACCTACCAATTCTGTCCTTCTAAATTGGAATTAGGATACTAAGGGGGTATTTTTGTCTCTAAAAAAAAGTGAAAGAACCAAAATGCCCCCACAAATATAAGAAAATTAAATATTTTTTAATTCAAATAAATTGAGTGACAAAATTTTAATTTATTTTTTAAGTAGTAAACCGATTCCTCTTTTACGTCAGTACAGTAAAATAACGGTAAAGACATTGGGATAATACATACATAGCATAGCTTGGGAAGTACTACATTTTTTCTTTTTCTTTTTTTTTAAAGGAGCATCAATATAATCTATAACAAATATTGAAACCTATCCAGCTTCGTAGCCAACTTAAATTGACTCAATTTTGTTCGGTTTGAAAGAAATACGAAAGGTTTACTCTTAAGTCTTATCGAAACCTTTGCAGCAATAATAATTAATAAAACTACCAAATATCATAATTAATTAATCCCCAAACTATGTACGGAACTTGAGCCGTGACAAATAATTTTTCATAGACCACAAGCCAATCACTGGTTGCCAAATGGAAGGAAAATCACACGCATGTAGCCATAATCTGCTTCGCATCATCCTTCCCTTTTCCCTTTGTTTTCAAAACTTTCTTCCTAGTCTCCTAGAGTTTTAGACAACCTATATTGTTAGAATAATTGTCCACGTGCTAAGGTAACAATTGGGAAGTACCTACAATTTTTTTTTTAAAAAAAAAGGAAGAAGATGAGTTAATTAGCAAAAGAGCTTATCGAAGTGAATATGATTCAAAGAGAATAATCTTAGCCAAGTGTCATGCCATCAATGGAGACTCCTCTCTTGCAATGTTTCTTAGATCTCATGACTCTTATGTACCTCTGAAACTTTAGAGTTGACAAATTGGGCCCTCTCGAGCATGGGGTGTTACAAACTAACCTATTATACGTGTTAATAAGTAACCTTTGCATTTTTGAAACTTTTTAGAGTTAACAAATTAGAATCTCTCGAACACAGAGTGTTACAAACCATTATATATCTAATTGTATGTTGCTTAAGACAAATAAATTGCAACGATTAAACCCTCATTTGAATGAGTTATATTAAGCAAATAACTTGTCGGGGCCATTTTATCTTCAAGATAAATGATAGAAATCATTCGCTTGCTAATCTCTTATACATCTTCATACAATGGATGGGTAAAAGCTCTGTATTCTCAAACAAGTGGCCGGAATTGATGCAAAGGGATTAGGATTGAAGAGGCCAACTAAGAAAAGTTATTTGTGTTTGTTTAGGACTGTTCAAGTTAGGAGTTATCTTGATAGAGTTTATCTTCTCCTAGTAATAGAAGTTTAATAATCATATTAAGAAAAGGTTGCATTTTTGCTCGCTTACTCTTGAGTAGGACTCCATTACTCTTCTTTGTTTTAGATTAGTGAGACTCTAATCTAGACAAGGTCATGCAATAACAACTAATTAGCTTCACGTGTGTTGCACCACTACCTTTTAAGGGGTTGTTTGATAAACCGGTTTTGGTTCCACTGTTCACAGGGATGCACTGTAGCGCCTGATATGTTTGACTAGAGGTTGAATTTTTATTAAGGGTTTAGGGTATCAATTACAATTTTACCCTTCACCCAAATTCCCCTCCATTCGAATCACAACATCACCATCTTCGCTCCCCGGAACGACGATTTGGAGCGCGATCTTGACTCAGACGCCTTAGATGCAAACATGTGGCCCCTATTCATGTCCTCTGATGAGCTCCTCCATAGCCTCCATTTCTTCTTGGTGTTATCCCCAGCCTTGTCCTGAACAACAAGAACAGAAATAAGACAAACAATGAAAACATAAAAACCAGAAACAAAAACAGGGGAAGAAAAGCGAAGAGTTTGGTTAGAAATGTTTTGGCTTACCTGGTTGGTTGTGTGGGGCTTCTTTAGAGTGATTAGTGATTTTAGCCATTTTCTTGGGGCACCCATTTGAGAACTTTGAAAAATCCGGCTAGGCGGAGATAGTGGTGGCCGGGGAAGGAGACTGGTGCAGAGACTGTTGGGCTGTGCATTCAGATCTACAACAGTGGGTCTCCGGTAATAGGTCGACCAACGGCGGTCGTGGGAGTGTAAGGGCAGCTCCGGCCGTGTATTGGGTCACCGGCAATGTGTCGACGGTCCCTGGCAGTCTAGTTGGTTGGCGACGTGAAGGCAATAGTGGGTCGTTTCCACCACCGTGCCGGACAGCCTCTCCTCCCCTTCTAAATTTCCCGCCGGCTCTGTCTGTCGGCAACCCACATGGTGTTTGAGAGAGAAAGCGAGAGGGTACCGAAAACTTAGAGAGAGAAATGAGGGAATGGAGGAGAATGAGAGACGGGGAATGGGTGATAGTCATGAATACAGGGAGAAACAGAGTGCAAATAGATGGGGTTAGGTAGAGATGGTGCGGTTTGCAGAGAAATGAGAACAGTCGGACGAAGAACAAGAAGAATAATAAGAGAGGGGTATTTTAGTGATGTTTGTTGATTTTTTAGGAAAAAGACAAAAAAATCTACAGTACATCCATGAACAGTACATCCCAAAAACGTTTGCCAAACACCACCTAAAAAGGAACCATTTTATGTAAGAAAATATTAATTATTAGAGAAACTATTTTATTTAAAATGAAATGATAACAAATTAATAAAATGCTTGAGGAGTAGAAGAAATGTCAAAAAATTTCGTCTTGCGTCTTTTGTTATCTGTTATCATTTTTTAACAATTATGCAGAACACAGTTTACAACCAAAACACATTACAACAAAAGAAACTGCTATCAAACTCCATCACCTGTATTCTTCTGTCTTTTGTTTTTGTTTTTTTTGTTAACATACTTTCTCTATTTGCTTTATGTTATCAAAACAAAAACATTAACAAACAACTCGAAATATAAACGCTCAAAATTGTTTTCATCTTTGTGTTACATTAAAATACATTAAAAAAAAACAATCCCAAACACCAAAAACACACTAAAGTACCTTTACCTTTATCCCTATCTTTTCATTAATCATTGTATTATTTTAAAGGTATAATCGATTTTAAGGGGATCCTCTTGTCTAATCATGAATAAGACGTAAAGGAAGCGTTGAAGACATGCCAAAAGCGTGAACTTAGGTTAGCATTACGTAATTGATAAGGACCCACAAGGTCATGATGATCGAATATAATCATTTCCAATTCATTTGAACTGGATAATATTCAGTTAGTTATAATAGAGAGATATTTGTGTCTTTTCACTTTTTGAGAAGATAAAAATACCCATCTACTATAACTAACCGGATATTATCCGATTCAAATAAAATGGAGAGATCCTAACTCCATGATGACGATGAGGCAAGTTACAAGCAGATGAAAATATTAGTATCCATTTTAATAGAGATTTTTACACCAATTTTCTCTCCTGTTTCATGAAGCAGGAGGACAAGGAAACGTTGTTAACTATCTCAGCTGGTAGTTCCCCCTTCTCTTTCTTTCATCATAAATCAGAGTGCAAGTTATCCTTCTTTCCTGTAATAATCAACATATATTAACTTATCAGAATATCAGTCTATCAGGGTCCTTTGGGCAATATATGTGCATTTGAACTGAAAAATATAATGGATACATATAATTTTATCAACTGCCACGCTGGACTAAAATTGAAGTTACGTACTTTCTTTTTCTTCGATCAACCCCACTACTCCGAATATCATTTTTTGCAAGAGCAGATCCATGGGGAATAGCATACTGCATAGGAGAAAGGACTGGAGCAGGAGGTGCTGTAACAGCTATTGTAGCTGGAACATGTGGCACAGGTTGTACAGGCAGCTGAGGAGGAGCAGACACAGGGGGTGCAGCAACGGGTTCAGGAAGGGGTCTTGGTAAAATATGTTTCAACCGATTGTTCCGATAATTCTTCCAGAAGTAGAATTGCTGCCGATGCGCCAATTCCTGAGAAGTTCCAAGAAATTTTCAACTGATTTTGAATCTATATATCCGAAAGGTTATGTCAAAAACAGTTATGTGTTACTGAAAAAGGGAAAGGGATAAACACAAAAGTCTTCTCTTTCATGGACCATTAAGAGATTTTATTTTACCTCTTATTCAGCAAAGTACTAAACAGTCGAATTATGCCCCCCCCCCNCCCCCCCCCCCCCCCCCCAAAAAAAAACTATCCTAATAAAATGCCAATTAATTGGTTAGATCTATGTCGGGTTTAAAATGCAACAAGCAGACATTCGAAACATCTATCAAGTCACTCTTAATAGAACACTCGATTGAAAGAGAACATAGTAATGATAAATGATTTGATCCATCTTTATCATCCTTTTCTTGGGGATATGCTGGCGGGGATGGTCAAATTATAACTACAGTTTATGCAACAATAACAGCATAGACCATGTTTTTTTCTTTTTTGGACAGTCTTGCATCATTTTACGATTTACGAATGCTAGAAATTATAGGATATTACTATCATGCTATAATAATACAAACAGATGAAAATATTACTAAAAAGAATTCAATTCATTATTGACTCTTTATCAGTAGACTCCAATTAAAATCAAACTTTCCAGCAGAATTGCAGAATTATGAAGTGAACTGGCAGGTTCAAACCCCAAGGGAACCTTGAAATACTTTCTCAAGAGATCTAGAAAGAAAAGATAACATTCAACTTTTGAGAGGATTATGTTCCTGATCTCAGATATATATCAGAAGCATCAAGGAAATTTCAAAGAAGAAATTAAATGATTTCCCTCGAGAAGAGAAATGTAAAGATAAACAATCTTAACCTTGTTGCCAGGATGTGCCATTGCACTGCGGAAGCTAGCATTTTGGAGAAGTTCAAGAAAAAATAAGCAATGAGGATACCTGCATTATGTCAAGAATTGATATGTAGATCATCAAAATAAATTATAAAATTTGGCAGACCACTCAATCGTTAAGAAAAGCTAAACTAAATTCCCCCACCCCACCAACATAAGGCAAAGCCAAAAGTTTTAGGGTAGGATGATAGAGAGATTAGCTTACATTATAAATTTTACATACTCTGGCTGTTGCCAGTATTGAAGGTATTGAAGGTAGCCAATGAAAGCTTCATCTTCAAAATAGCGATTCTGGGCCAAATCTGCATTATAGATAATTAATCAATAGGGAGAAAACACACACAAACAAACCAACAGGTGACACCATCCTTAATACCTTGCATCTCTAGATACTTAAAAGAAATGTAATGAAGAACACAAAGAAAAATATATCTAACTGTTGAAAATATGGTGTGTTAACACTTAACACTGCCTAGCAGGTTCTTGTGTGTGAAAATACTCTTTGCTGCCAAGAAAAGGAGAATTTGCGACTTTTAGTTTGTATTTCACAATGTTGACTAATTTGGGGAAGGGGCCATAACTTCTAAGTGACGTGTACAAAACACTTTACTTCTCTTCCAATAACCCAATCTTTGCCATGACAATACCACTTGCAACCTCTAGGACAGACTCAAAATATTACCCAACCTGTTTATTCAGAAAAATATTGCACAAAAAAGAACAAAAGAAAATTGTTTATGGGTGAAATCTAAAAGGGCTGTTGTTGGGGCTTGCGGTTCAATTCATATCATGATATCATCAACTGAGAAAAAAACAGAGAAAAGAAGAAAATATGTTTTGGGCATCCTAATAAAAGACCCATTTGAATTCCCAGCATATATAACATGAGTGCTAAAGAACTCCCCACATGCTAATATATTTTTCATAAAATAAATGCTTAGGCACCCAGTGCACAATCACCTAGGCTTGAGGTAAGTCAAGTCCGACCAATCATAGCCTGAGCAATCACCCCCATTCAAGATTTTGCAAATTAACAAAGGACAGGAATGAGTCAGTGAATATTTCCAATGTTTTCCCCTTATAAATCATTCTCACAAACAAAACCAAATCTAATTGTTAGAGTTGTCGAATATGTACTGTGCCACTAAATTGAAGCATCCTGGATGAATTTATGAAAATCCCTTAACTGTATGAACCTAAGAATCTACCAACAATTTCCCAGTCAGTAGTTCTCTTTTCAATTTGATTTTGCTTCAAACATCTAATGAGATACCCAAATAATTATATAGAAGGCTTTCCCAACCTAGTTGCATTCATCATCACAAATGCTTCATTTAATTGACAAGAAGGAAACAGAAATCTTGTATCGATTATGATTCTGGTTCACCAGAATAACACCCTAACTGTAAGACTCCAAATTCCTTTTCCCTGGCACTTCCAAAGTTCTTGACAGGAAACGCTGTAGACGCAGATATTGCATAAGGCACTCAAAACAAAAGCAAAGAGAGTTTTTGACAATTATTAAAACATACAGTGGATGTAGGTGGGATTGGCTAAGCATTGGACAAATTCCAATTCAAGTAAAAACCGCTGCCTTCCATCATCTGGATCTTTATATACGCTAATTGGCCTGTAAATAGCAAAAAACAGAAAGAAAAAGTCGTTCAGCAAAGGAAAAGAACCATGAACTATTGCAAATTAGCAAGTCATTAGGACAAAAATAAAACCAAGTTACCTAATTAACACAAAAACTAACTACTACTGGAATTCCCTCAGAGGGCTCTACTTTTGCTTGCTGATAAAACTTAGAAATAGAAAACCAAAAGAAAAGGCCAACATAATTTTGAGTGTCACAGATTTTTATTATCTACCTGAGAACGCAAAACGGCCCACTACGTTAAAACCAACAAAACTATCAAGATTTGATTCAGCTTAAGCTTTTCCTTGACCTGACCTTTTTTTTTTTTCAAAAAAATGACTGAAACTTCCCCTTTTTTTTTTCTTTCTTTTCCTCGACTTTCCCAGCAACCAAACAGAGGGATTACAAATAGAGTTATAATGGGTGGGGGTGAACCTTAAAATAAAAAATTTAAACAACATAGTGAAAGAAGGAAAGAATTAGATGCTTACGAGGATGAAGTACTGAGTGAATCATCTCCTTCTTCTTTAATAGAGGCCATTGAAACCTCCTCCAATGCAAAACAATTTCAACGAACAAATTTACTTACACAAACAGTTTATAAAGAAAAAAATGTCAGAGGAAGAGATCGCAAGCATTGCTGGAATTGCAGGAAAGGACAAATCGAGAGAGAGAGAGAGAGGAGCTTGTTTCTTAAAAGTTTGACCTAAGTACAGAAATAGGGCCGATAAGGGTCAGGCCCAGACTCGGCCCATAAGGGTATTTTCTAAATCTTCTTCCTTTTGTAAGATAAAAACAAAATAGTTATAAATCATTTTTTTGAGAGAAAAATAATAGTAATGGTATTCACTAGGTTTTTAACTTGAGGAATGGATAATCTCCGTTTTATGGTGTAGATTTTGTTTTATTGCGTTAATGATGTTCATGGTGCCAAGTTTAAAATATTTAAATGATGTAACAATATATTTATTATATAACAACCGAAATTGAATTTAAATCATAAAATAGTTCATCTCCATTACGTTAGTAGAGAAGCAACGGAGCGTAACAAGAATTGCATAACAATGATAAGAGCATTAGTATTGAAGTATCCAAATGCTTTTTTTAAATCAAAATTTAACCAAAGTCTTTAAAAACCACCACATTAGACTTTCTATATCTAAGATATTTTTTGGAGTTGTTATTTGTATTAGATAAATGTAGCTAGCAACTGTGGCCAAGCCAAATAATTTTGCTCAATTTTTTTAATACTCTCATCTCGCATTTCTCCTTCTTTTCTCAGAGCACAATGGTTCAGGTGGAGTAATTCTATTAGTTCCTCTTGTATCATTTTTGTGTCCCTAAAAAAATGAGGTGACTTTTAAAATCATCATTTAATTAAAATCTAATAATGATATATCACAAATCCAATAGTAATTTTAAGAACCACATCATCCTTAGAAGAAGATAAGAGTGACACAAGGGACTTATAGCATTACTCAATTCAGGTGTAGTGGTGGTAAGCACAATGGGCCGAGTTTCTTTAAAGTCAGATATGAGAGTGGAAACCATGCAGCTTTAAAGTCCATAGCAAAACCTGTAGAGAAATCTAAGAGACAACCTAGAAGGCGGAGAAGCTGAGGATGGGAGCAAAGAAGGCATGAGATTATGCCATAGAGAAGGGAAGCTCTAGCTTCGACTCAAGCCCAGTTCTTCCTTCTTAAGTCTCAACGATGGTTCCCTGTAACCTTTTTCCCCTATTTATCTAACAAAAAAAAAAAAAAAAAAGTCTCAACGATGGTGCTTATTCTTTGCAATCCAAATTAGAGATTCTATTTTTGAAGAACTTCTGTAGGTAATCAAGAGTCAAGGGACTAGGCTTAAATTTTGAGTTATATTCTTGTTATTGACTTTGTTTTTTGGCTTCTGTTATCTATTATCAACTCAAAAACATTAATAAATAGTTCAAAACACAAAATACTCTTCAAAATACAAAAAAAAAAAAAATCTATTTTTACTTTTATGTCACATTAAAAAACCGTTGGTATCTGGTTTGAGAGACGGAGGAAGAGAAATCAAGAGGAGAAAATAATATATAACATATAAATTATTAAAAAGATTACTTTAATGGAGTAAAAATACTTGAGAGAGTGGAAATGTGGAATGTATTGTATATTTGAAAAAGGGGTTTGCTAGGGGTTCTCCCCCTGGTGTTCTCCCAGTCTTACGTAAAATATGATTTAAGAAAAAATAAAATTGTAGTACCGTTTTTTGGCCAACAGATTAATTTTGATGAGTTAATATTTAGGTTCTAATACTTTAAAACTTGCTTTTGAATTTAAAACTAAAACCTAAGGGTGGAAGGTTAACCCTTTAGGGATGTATCACCCAAAATGGATTTAATCATCCTAAATTTATTGTTAATTCATCAATTTTGATGCTAATGCCTCAAATTTGATGTTAATGCCTCAAATTTGGTGCTAATGTCTAAAAAAACCGATGATGGAGGCCACTACAATTTTATTTTTTGTTAAATTATCTTCTACGTAAGATTAGGAGAACACAAGGGGGAGAACCCCTAGCATTTTCTTTTAAAAAGTGTTTAGTTAAAATAAAAAAAAGTGAACTTTTAACTAAAATTTTATTAAATTTCGAACTAGTCCAATGCTGGTGCCCTAATAGTAATAGTGGTGTTTATTGCTGCAATGAGGGCAATTATGCGGTTGATTACAGCACCAATAAGATAATGTTTCTATTGCGTAGACATGCTTGCCAGCAAAAATTTTTCTTTTCTTAAAAAAAAAAGTCCTAAAATCTAGTCCATTAACATTTTGACTCTTAATATATATATTTGAATTTGTAGTGAATAGCTTAGAAAAAAAAGAATTTGTAGTGAATATATGAAATATCAATCTGATACCATATTCTATACCATGAAAACTCTTCCAACGGATGAATTGGCAAGATTAATTTTCCATAATTCACAATTAGAGTATGAAATTGAAAGCAAATAGGTGGCTAATTTGAATTCTCAAATATCTGAACTCATCCAAACTGAAAGGAAAATTACAAATCTAGCGCAGGAACTTATGGAGGCCTAAAGATAATTTTTCACTACAATAAATATTTGCCCTTTTATCCCTCCCATAGCAGGTAAAGGCATGAAATGACAAACATAACACTACAAGATCAAATTTTGGGGAAAAATCACATTAACCATGTAAACCGTTATACAACATAAGATAATGGTTTTCTCAATTCGCGGAACCCAGTAGAGTAATGGATTCGGCATTAATATGGCCTGTACCGCATGGGTCGTCTGAACCTTGGAACCCTCCTGCACATTGGACAAATCAATCAATAATCAGATTGAGCAATATGAAACATATATTAATCAAACACACAATAACAGACACACACATATAGAGAGAGAGAGAGAGAGAGAGAGAGAGAGATTGCAATTTGAGGTGTGGCTTGACAAAGTCTTCACATGAAGAAGATTCCATGTGTAAAGAAAAGAAAGAGGACCTAGATTCTTGGGATAAACATGCTAAATAGTGAAAACAATGGAGGCTGAAATCATATCAAAACATTAAAAAAAGAAGGCACAGACCGATAAAACTCTGTCAAAGAGAGATTTTCATGATTATATCTTAGCAATGAATCATATGTAACCAATAAGGTGTCTAAATTTTAAGAAACAATCACAATGCAAGCTAAAAGAAAGCAAAGTTAGCAGAGACTCCATTTGATTTCAGAGAAAATCCAAGTATATTTATTTTCTTTCATTTCTAGCAAATCAATCTGAGTAAAATTCTAGCGCGCTCACCCATAACCATATGAAGGATAGACAGGCATGAAGGGCCTTCGGGATGGAAAGCCTAAATATGGGTTAGGTCGCCTTCCTCTATATTGTTTCATTCCAGGAATGTTTGTTCGCTTAGCAGAGACCTATAGAAAACCCAAACCCGCCAATAAAATTAAGCAAGTAAATTCACAAAAGTAATTAACAGCAAAATAATAATAATAATAATAAAGACCTTCAATTGACGACCATGCAATTCAGATTCATTTAACAGGAGAGCATTCTGAACAGCATCAACTTCGACAAATTCAACATAAGCAAATCCTTTTGGTTGTCCAAACTTGTCGGTCAAAATCGTCACTCTGTTTACTGTTCCACAAGATTGAAAGTGCTGCTGGACTTCTTCAGGAGTACATGCATAGTCAACCTGAAATTGATAATATGGCATCACAATTAATGTTCCCTAAATCTCATAATTGTCCAAGAGCATCACATGAAGCATCATAAAATTCAGAAAGAATACTGGCTCACTTTCTAAAACATTTATTGGTCCAAACCAACCCTAAACAAATTTAATATGCACCAGATAGAGTATCCATGTTGATATGATCAAGTCCTGACATTTGGTTTCTTTCAAATATACAAATGCAGGCAACCCTAAGTTTCACTTGAGAGGGTCTAAACCACTACTGATAACTATGGGAAGACAAAAAGGCATGCGTTATGGCAGAAGAGCATTCTATGCATGTAGTAATAACTGAAATTAGTAACATAAAATTCCCATAAACCCTTTAACTGTTGATTAACAGACTTTTCCTTGAGAGTTGTGTCATTGATCAGGATTTTTGAGTTTTCTGGTTTGCTTTTATTATGAACAGTTAGGATTAAATCAAATTAAGGGCTATGGTAAATAGTTATGAACAGAGCGAGAACAATGACAGAGTTAAAGGCCTTCAATTTCCTTTTTCATTGGATGGTTACCCTTTTCTTTCCTTCATATTTTTAGTTTTCATTACTTTTTTATCTTTTTTTGGTTAGGTGTTTATCTTATATATGTCCTATGTACTTGAGTGTGCCATTAGGTTTTTAATGAAATTCACTTACTTATCAAAATAAATAAATAAATATTAAAAAAATAATGTAAGATGCTTGGCCAAGACTGCCCTTGGCTCCCAGAATTTTATGAAGACTCTAAGGTTTTGCTTAGTTCACCCAAGAGTTTTCTATCGTTTCCTTCCAAGAAACTTGGGGTCTGATTAGGTCTATTTTCTGAGAACTGTCAACGTGAATCAAAAGGTTGGATTGCATAACCATTGGCTTCTTGAGTGAGAAAGCAAGAAAAATTAACATATCTCAAGGTCAATGGGTTAGATTTTGGCAAGAATCCGACAATATTGGCAACACCGCTTATGGGAAGGATTAGGGCAAGCACAGATGCCAGAGGCAATATACGGATTCACCAGTGTCAAAATCCAAGGCCTCACTGTTTACCAGCACCCTCACATCATCACCTTAGACATAGATGCCCAAAGCAAACCTAATGAACCCCACAAGATCCAGGAACATTTCAAGGAGGGCATCTTTGAGGAGCTGAGTAGAGCTTCGTTAGCTTCTTTTTCTGTTATTTCTGATTTTCTTTTATGGATTCAAGAATTAGGATTTTAGTTATTTGATTGAGAGAAACAATTGTGTTGGAGTTCCTTTTTTTTTTTGTGAATTGAGGTACAATTAGGTTATGTAGGTTAATTCACAATGATTAAATTTTCATCAACCCCCAGAGGAGAGAAGTGAAGGAAAAAAATTTGTTGATTAGGCTAACCGAGTGAAAGAAAAGAAAATTTTGTTACAAACGGTGTTGTTTCATGGTGGTTCTATTTCGAGGAGACCTACCTACCTCTACCTCTATAAACATCAAGAGGATTTGTAATCAATCTCTATCATTATGAATGTTGAACTTCTTAAGTTATTGTGGAATATTTATTTTCAAGAAGAAACAATAGTACCCTGAAATTTTAAGTCAAAATTCCATGTACTTGGATTCATTCAAGGCTCAAGAATGTAATATTATTTTTTAATTCAAATTTCTACTAGAAATTTTTTACAATTTTTTATTCCCTGATAAAGTGGTCAGGGCATTGACGATTAAGTGTGTCTAAACTCAAAGATAATTTTGGATAATGTTCTAAAATGAACGTTGTTCAGGGTATCCAGATGCCAAGCGACTAATTGGTAGGAGGTATTGTGATCCATTAGAGTGCAAAGCGACATCAAAATTTGGCCATTAAAGTTGATTCCTAGCATATATATATATATATTTAGATAAGTAAAGTTGTTTATATCAAAAACCCATAAGGGGGCGCAAACAATTACACAGGGAGTGCACCACAAGAAGAAAGGGAGCATGTCACAGTATAAAAAAAGAGTGTCTAGACACCTAAAAAAACACCCAAAGCTCATAAGGAGCCCCCAAAACACACCTAAGCTCACAAGGAGCCCTCACATAAACACACCTAAGCAACACCCATAACAGCCTAAGCACTACAAGGAAACAAACTTGCCCCTCGACCCAGGCCACACAACCGTTAACCTAAGCACCTCTTTCATCTCATTCAACCAAGCAACCTTTCGATCATCCTCCTCCTCATCGACCTCCCACCACCCCTCCTCACAAGCAACCATACTTATTGAGCAGATATCCTCCTCATCGACCTCCAACCACCCCTGCTCGCGAGCAACCAAATTAATCCAACGAAAATCCTCCTCCATGCCCTTCAAGAATGCTGAATGATCTTCGTCCTTAACCTCTTCATTGATCTTAAGCCGATCCTTAATCCACTCAAGCAGCCAAATTTGAGATTTGGACAGACTGAAACCCAAATGAGTGGAGTCAAAGAGGCAAGGAGACCCCGCCAGCGAAGCAGACCCAGAAACCACTGTCGTAGCAGGCTCAAAAACCAACCTGGTATAAAGGACGGGGTCCGATGCCGCAGGAACCACCAACGTAAGAGGGCCATGATCCAACGAAGAAACAGACCCATTCCTTGCACATATATATATATATATATATATAAGACAGTATGTAGGGACAAGCCCATGATCGTGGTCAATTTTACAAGGGAGAAAAGTAACAATTTGCTGCAAAGGAAATTTCCTACATGGTTCACACAAGATGAAGGAGATTGCTGAGGCATACCTTGGTGCAACTATTAAGAATTATCTCCATAGCACCAATAATTATATCCAACTAATCATTAGAGTCATTAAGAAGCATTTTGCCAAAAAAAAAAATTGAGCAAGCTATAGCAAAAAAAAACAGAGAATGAATGAGAAACTTAGGTTGAGGTGAATGAAATTTGAGAGGAAATGGTCTTATTTATATTAAAAGCTTATGAGCATTTGGGAAAAAACGAACTTTAAAAAATATGATTGTTGGGAAGAGACAAAATTTTGAAAATATGACCGCTAATATAAGATAATTTTAAAAATATGATTGTTGGAAACAAAGAATAAAGAAAAAAGATTTAAATGGAATAGTGAAAGTGAATAGCTAAAATAGAGAGTGCATGTAAGTGTTATGCAAAAATGGATAGCTAAAATAGAAAAAAATTTCTTTGGCTAAAATTTAGATAAAGAACGTTGAGTCAGATGTGAATGCCCTAGCCATCTCCATCTTTCAATTATGCATTGATCTGATAAAAGTGATATTCCATTAAAAGGCTTGGTTAGAAAACATCATATGATCTACCACCAAGGCCTCTTTAGCGAGCAATACGTCATGCCAAAACCTAATCTTAGACTCATCTCCCACCTCAAATCTTACAAATTTGGAGAAATCTCCCTAACCCCCTCCTTATGTTTTTCCACACCCCTAACCCCATAGAACCCAAGAAATTTAAGGTGTAATTTGCAAAAAAAGAGATTGAGACACGAGGAGCTCATCATTATCCCTAAACCCCATCGAAAAACTTGATAAGAGCCCCTTGTCCACAGTGGCAAACAATCTACTCAAGGCCTCCATGACAACAACAAACAGAAAAGGGGATAAAAGATCCCCTATCATAGGCCACAAGAGCTATTAAAAAAGCTGGAGGGAGAACTATTAATCAGAATAGAGAAGCACACAGTAGAGATACAATGAGCTATCCATTCAGTCTCCTCCTGATTTGAGCATTATGAGACCTAGAAATGACCTTCAATACCGATTTCAGCCATTAGCTAGGACTTTAGAGATAATTTTATAGACGCCACCCACAAGACTAATAGGAAGAAAGTCCTTCATATCCATTGCGCTAGCTTTCTTGAGAAAAAGGGCAAAAAAATGGCATTGAGGCTCCTTTTAAACTTGCCTTAAGCATGAAAGACATTCATGAATCTTCTTTAAGAAACTCCCAACAATATTGAAGGAAGGCCAAAGAAAAGCCATCAGGGCTATATCGCCATTAAGAGCTTTCACCACCTAAACACCTCACTCTCCTCAAAGTCTCTTTCCAACAGCATAGCCTCCTCGATCAACACCAACAACATTAAAAGTAAGATCTTCCAGTTTAGGCACCCAACTAATTAGTTATGAATAAAGCAGAGTGTAAAACTGCAAAATATGCTCACTCTGCCAAATCTGATGAAATGAAGCCATCAACCACTAAGGAAACAATGGAGTTGTTCCCTCTATTCAAATTAGCCACTCAATGGAAACTTTGTATTCTTGTCTCCCTCCCTCAGCCAAAGGGCCCTCAATTTCTGTTTCCAAATAACTTCTTCCAAAAGAATGATCCTCTCCATGTCACGTGATCTCATCCCTTCGAACCTTTTCCTTATCAAATAGAGATCTTTCTTCAGCAATAGTGTCAAGATCTTGGATTTCATCCAAAAGAGCCTTTTTCTACTACTGGACATTACCAAATACCTCCTAATTCCATATTTTCAAGTCAAGCTTCAAGGCTTTCATTTTGTGAGCCAAAACAAAACTATGGGAGCTTGAAAACTATAGGATGACCATCATTGTTTCATCTTATCCACGAATCTCTCGAATTTTAGCCATGTTCTCAAACTTGAAATACCTTAAGTTCCAAACAATATTACCACAATCAAGCAATAACGGAAGGTGATCCAATAGAATTATAGGAAGCCCCCTCAAGAAACATCCAGAAACTAGGCGTCCAAGTTAAATTAGAGAAGAAACCTGTCAATTCTGGACCACAACAAAGGATCACGGTTAGACCACATGAAGTTACTGCTACAAGAGGAATATTTATAAGGCTTGTTCAAAGATGAACTTAGATAACTCTACCATAGACGAGTGGGATTCGTTAGATCCCTCGCTTGGGAAGCGGATGATATTGAAATCACCCTCAATACACCATGGAACATTCCATCAACTAATCAACCCAACCAATTCATCACAAATTACTCTTTTGTCACTATCAGCATTAGGACCATATACACCTGCAAAAGCCCACGCAAAGTTCTCATTGACATTTCTAACGGAGCAAGACACAGAATATGCCCCCACACTACTCAATTTTTTCCACCACCCTCACATCCCACATTACCATGATTCCTCTAGAAGCCCCTATCATACCCAAATAACACCAATTCACATGAGACATACCCATAAACTGCACACAACAGCCCTAGATACCAAAGCCCACCCAAAATTGTCATCATCATTTCTAGAGGAGCAAACCACATAATATGCCCCCACACACTCAATTTTTTCCACCACCCTCCTATCCCACATGGTAATTATCCCTACAAAAGCCCCTATCGTACCCAAGAACACCAGTTCACAAGAAGACAGCCCCATAAACTGCACACAGCAGCCATAGATACCAATTCCCATTTGGTTTCCTGTAAACAAACAATATTGGCCTTCCATTCTCAAAAAAGGTTCCTGATTCTCAAGCCTTTATCGCTCTCATTTAACCCTCTCACAGTCCATGTCAAAATCTTTAAGCTTCACAAAGAGCACGCTGGACCCCCTTCTTGCCTTTGCCTTTGCTAGACTAACCTCTCTTAGGATCATAATTAGCATAACAAGCTAACCTATTTAATTCTTAGTGCCTTCTGTTCGCTGACTTGGGAGGACTATTGGGAGAAGCCGGTCCATTATGATCTCTACTCGCTCTAATGGCAGTGAGAAGCAATGAGCAGCCCCATCAACTCATCCTCAAACCCCTCACAAGACAACCTAACAACATGCTGAAAACTTTTTATTTTCTGAACGGAAACAGGCAAAACTAGCTCTTCAATTACAACAAGGGGATGATCATTTAATGGCTCGCTGTCCCTATGCTCTTCCCCAGGATAAAGAACCAAATCCAAAGAAGGCACCTCGACCCCACTGCAGATGGCCAGGATTAACCCCGCATCACTGCCTGCCAAAAGGAAAGTCCCAATGAGCTCTTGCTCCTTTCCCATGCTTTCTCCCACTTGAAGGTGTGCCCAAATCCAAAGGCCCATCATACTGCAAACTCAAAACCCACAAATCCGACCCTTGAGTCGCCACCAAACAATCTGAGATAAAAGCATGAGCTCTGATAGACGGTGGCATCAACATGTGGGAGATCAAGGGTACCACCCTTGAAGATGAACAACCAGTTGAGGACTCAAAGACTACCCCTTCAAGAAATCTTGACTCTCCTTATCTCCGCCAGGACAATCGACAGCGATCGCGGTAGATGATGGCAAGTCTCTCGCAAAAACAACAAGATGAACAAAAGAGAGACCCATAACCGCTCCCTCGACCAAAATTGAAAGAGAACCCACCTCGCCCATTCTAACTTTCCAAGTGAGAGTGGAGTTGGGCCTTGATCGGTGTTGGCTTAAACTCCAAAGACCTTAAACTGAATCAGGTCTAGCCCCTTAGCTCACGCACTAGCAAGTTGGGCCACCAAATATAAGCTTGATTTAAGCACTCTTGAGCCCTCAGACAAAATTGAAGGGGCCCTCCTAAAGCAAAGGCCTTTGATTCCCGAGGAACATTGGGCTGACAGGAAATTGAGCCCAAATGAGCCTTTACCTACGACGTATTGGGGCCTTACTTGCTAGCACCGATAAACCTCAAGCCACCAAGAGGCTTTCAGTATGCACAACTTGCCCCCATAGCATTAAGACAACTCTAAGAAAGCTACCAGCTTTTGCAACTCAACAGCATAACTTCTCCAACCCTCCCATCTTGACCCTTCATAATGGAAATGAAGCCTCTCCAACCACCACCCACGTATTATGCCAACACCAAATATCAACTAAGAATGTTAGAACACCTATGTGCAATAAATGAAACACTACTCACCCATGAGGATTTAACAATTATGTTGGCCTTGCCTTGAACCAGTGCCTCCACCGTGGCCACCAGCCACGCCACACTAACCTTACCAAGAACACTGCTCGAGAGACTCCTCCACTCCTTTCGACAACACGTAAAAATTGAACGCCCCCCCCCCCC
>CM017325.1:32719119-32755169 GCA_006937295.1 Carpinus fangiana
CCCCCCCCCCCCTCTCCCCCCCTCCCACCAATAGCTCGAAAAATTTAGCTTCAAAGTAGAACCAGCTTAAAAACCCCATCATGGAACACCAAAAGGCGAGAACTGAGAAGACGTTACCGGAACAACCAGCAAAAATATGTTTGCTCAAGTAGATTATTCAGCTTCATCCAAATCAAACAAAACTATTACCTAAGTAAAGGCCCATACCTTTACACACAACATAAAAGGTAAATTGGATACCAAAATTTCTAATAGAAATATCAATTGATAAAATTAAGCACCATATACTAAAATAAATTAGTCTATTCATTTAAATGCTTAATCAATTAATAATTAATTATATTCTCAATCAAAAATTCCTTTCAACTTGGTAGCAACACCAACAGAAAAATCCAATCATCTATTCAAATTGATATTTTCCAGAATAAAAAATACCCTATATAAATATCCAATAAATGGAGAGAAAAGAAAGCAGAAATATATATGATATTATGACTTGTATATGATATAATTTCAGACAATAAATTGATTTGGGGGCAAGAAAGGGATTGTTAAAACCTCACATTACCAACATAAATGGATCGAGCATCCACCTCCTCCTTTTCAGCCAGAGTTGCAGAAGTGCCAGATGAATCTTCATAAATATTCAAAAAGAGCATATTAATTAACTAAATATTATAAATATTCTTACTTAAAGAGTCAATCTTGCCATAAAAATTAAATTCAGCATCAGACAACATACATGCCATATGTGGTTCAAAATTATTTTTAATCTGGCCGCCTACTATATCATTATATGAAAATCAACAAAGATGTACATGAATTCAAAGGTCTCTGTTAAAATACTAGCAATCAAGTCCTTAAGATTACTGTTAGATTAAAATGCTGAAACGGATTGCTTTGCTTCGACTTCTTTAATTGACTACGAAGATTTACTGCATTTGGAAACTAGAATTGGTGTTTTAGTATTTTTTTATTTTTTATTTTTTTTTATGTTTCTCTTGTGTACACCTCGGGCACTAGGGTTTCTCCCTTTCTTTTGCGCTTATCAATGAACTAGTACCTTGTCCAAAAAATGCAACAATTATAGATCATATAGCACATCCTAGACAAAATGAAAAGTCTCCAATTATCAATTAAAAATTAATACTGCTGTTAAATTCCTAGCCCAGAACAAGGATTATGATCCCCCCCGTTGATTCTTTAGAAATATGCTTCTTTTTTTTTAACAAGTAATTAGCCCCAATGGAATTCCATAAAGCGCGATCCTTTTCATGTAAGTGATAAATTTAATTAAAAGGGCACACTCAAGTACACAGGGGTCTATAAGAGAAACACACACACACACACCAAAAACAAAAAAAAAAAACAACAAAAAAAGAATTATTACCAAAGTTTACAAAGGTCTAAGCTACTAAAAGTCGTCAAACACTGAAACAGTGACATCCGCAACAACATAGCTCTTAGATAGCAAGATAAAATAACCGGTTTCGAAGCCCAGCACTGAGGCTTTCAGCTTTATGCCTATCAAGAGGCACAAACAAATTAGGAAACCCTTTTGGTGTAGAGTTAAGACTCCATAGTAGTCGTTTGAACCTTAATAATTCCTATTTTCATCATACTATTAACAGGCTTTCATATTTTGAAAAGATATTTTGTATCCAAGGGTCAGAATCAGCTCTTCTTAGGATTTTATAATTTACCAAAGGCTTACAGATTTTTCTTTGTTCACTCGTGTAAGTGGTGTTTTCCCTGCAGCTTTCTACCACTTCAAAAGGAAACGGACCAGATCAACCATCTGACCATCACTTAAACCCACATTTTGTCAAGCTCATTAAACAAGCAATCCTAGCACCTGAGACTACAAAATTCAGCCTCTGTTAATTTATACAGCACCGTTCAACACATCCAAAATTAATCTTTAATTGTTTTAGTTGGACCCCAAATCCATGGCCAAAGTCATTTAACAAAACTATTAATTTCAGATCGGCCTTAAGCCATGCACCTAGTTTTCATAATCCCCTCCCACCCTAACACCTTTAAAACACTTTCACAAGCCCTTCCATACATAACTGACCACCTTCCTTCACAAAGACATCCTCTAAACTTTGAATTCATGCATCAAAGACCCTAGCCATAGTAGTTGTTGGTTCAAATTACATATCTTATTTATCCTCTAAAAAAAAAATCAAAGTCTTGTACGTGATATTCTCCCATGCCTGCTCCTAATAAACCTAGTAAATCAAACAGTATGGCTTAAATCCTCAAACTATACTTTACCCACCTTTTTTTCTCCACAAACAACAGAACATAAAGCAGACAACAACACCATATATACTTCTTTCATATAATATATCGAGAGAGAGAGAGACCTTGAACAGCGCCCATCTCCTTCTCGACCTTGGCCTGCATTTCGCGAAGAGCGCCGGCTTCTTCTTCGATTTCCTTAAGCCTCTTCTTCATGTCCTCCAACTCCTATCCAAAAAGAAAGCACCATACAAACCAAATTACATATGTCCACATACACGCACACACACACGGATGTTGATTGAAAGGAAGGGGAAGGGAACCTTGGAGTTGGGGTCTTGAAGATCCTCTTCGTCAGCCCTAGTCATATCCACGTCGGCGTCCATCTCGCCCTCGTCGGGGATCTCTCCTCCGTAAACTTCGTGCTCTTGCTCTTCGTGTTGCTGCTCCATCTCTCTTTGTCTTTTTACTCTTCTTTTGTTTATCAGAGTGAGACCGCCACTCCAATCGCTTCCTATTCCTTTGGCTATGAGCTTGGGATCGGGCGGTCCGGGTACAGATTGCTCTTTGGGGGGAGAATCTTCAATTAGGGTTTTAATGGATCGGCAGGGGTATTTTCGGATTCTTCCTCCGTATCCAATTCCTCGTACTAAAACACTATGGCCATACTATGTGAACCATACTATGTGAATTTTTTTTTTTTTTTTTTTTTTTTAACATTTACAAAAGGGAAAGGGAAAAGATATTTAAACTAGTGACCTTCATTTCATGAGGTATGATTTATAGTCCATTGAACTACCCCTTAAACACCTTTACTGAGTTTAATGATTAATTTATTTTTTTCATATAAAATAAACATTATTAAAAATATATATATTATTAATTATTTTATGAACATCGTGATGATAGAATAATTTTTCCCAAAAAAAAAAAAAATTGTAATATATGACATTTCTCTACACGCAATCTAACATATCTAGTTAGCTAGCCTTTGGTTGGCACCATAAATCACCTCTTCTTTCCTAAAAGGGATAGAAGTGTTGTGCTCAAATTTACTTGTCAAGAAATATGGTATACCTACGGTTATGTTGCAACTTGCAACATCTAAGAAACTACACAACCCACCGACAGTGAATACAAATACAATATAGATGTGTTACCAAATGGTATTTCATTCGCCCTCATGTCAATCACTTTCCTACTAATGCCCTTTTAGACCGTATCATACATAAACATAAACAACATTCTAAAGTAGCATACTCTAAAACCTCAACCTCGTACATGGTCAGATGTCAGAGAGGGCATACATAAAGTCATTAACGATGACCTATGGGACTCACACAGTGAGGAAGCATGGATCGATTCACTTACCTCCAATGTTTGTCGACCAATAACATGTATTGTGAAATACATGCTACAATGAAGTTCTCATTTCAGAAGAGCGTTCTAAAATCAATACACAACATAGATCTTAGTCTATACTTTATTCAAGCAGCCTAATCCATGACCTATGTATGCTCATTGTCTCGAGCGCCAAATTAAGGTATCACATTTGACTAATTACATGCTACATGGATTGTGAGCTATCATGCACGGCTTTAATAATAATAACTATCTCTTTCTATTGGCTTAAGTTTTTATAATAAGTAGTAATTTAATATAGTATCAGAGCAAAAAAATTATTGAGCTCAAATCTTAACTCCATTATTTATCCCTGTATTCAAACTAAATATTTCAAATGTTGGTTTTACTTATTAAAAGAGAGTTCAAGTCCACATGTGATGGAAAGTGTTAAAGTATTAACTAAATTATTAAATTTACTTTCTTTTATCGACTTAAATTTTTTGGATAAATAGTGATACGGTAGTAAAGAAGAATGCCTTTCATGCCCAAAATTGTTATAACTATTCATACATCATAGAGCTGTGTCATGCCCTGTACTTCAAAAATTATGATTGAAAATAAAAAAATAAAATCATATGAATGCATTGACATATTTCATATCAATTTGGTTGATGTTGCCACGAGAATCATGAGCCCCATAAAGTGAAGGATTGGAAAGAAGTAGTCAAGTAAAAGGATTCATCTAAAAAGCTTTGCAATTACTCTTTGACACTTTTGCTTCATTCCAGTCAAAAAAGTTCACTGCCCCCCTTGGACTTGTTCATCCCAAAAAGAATATAACAAAAAGGTCAAACCTACTGCAAGAAAAAGGGAAAAAAGATGCCTTATTTTGGGTTCTCAAAACTCTTTCTCACATATAAATTGGGTTGGTAAGGTTGTGAGAAGTAATTTTGAATTTTGAATTTTGAGTTTTTAATTTTTAATTTTATTTTATTTTATCAAAATGACTTATTCATACTTTACACAGTTTTTATGTACTAAAAGTATTTTGTAAGCTCTTCAACATTATTCTAAATACGTTCACGACGTAATTGCATATTTCCTTTTTCTGTACAAAATACGTTCCCATTATGGTAAGCTAATTGATGTAGTTGACAATTGGAAGATAAAATGGAGAAGAAAGATAAGGACCAGGCAATATGGCTAGAGGTTCCACGTGAAATTATGTAGAGGTCCCAATTCGATTCTTCCATATATATCCTATAAATACACTCTCTCTATCTCGTAGTATTTGTAACATCAATATTGGAGATGAAGAGAGATCTAACATGAGAATAAGAGTCTTGTTTGGTAGCCAAGGATGACTTGCCTGCACTTTTCTAGGGGTTTCAAATGTGTGATTATTCATTTATTTGAGCGCAGAAAGAAACTCTTTAATGACTCGTAAGCAAGCACCCTAACTAATTTGATACTCTTTTTTCTCATACTTGGCCTTCTCTTCTTCTAAGCAAGCTCTCAACTTTTCTTTAATAACTACTTTTTACTACTACGACGTTTTGAAACACATCGTAGTAGCCAAGTTAATGTTGTTTGGTAACCAAGGATGGCTTGCCTTCTCCCCCACTAACTCTTTTTTTTTTTTTTAAAAAAAAAAGGGTAATTAACTTGTTGTCAAAATTCCTTTTCATATCCATGTAAATTTACTAGAATTTTGGACTTCGAGAAAATAATTTCCTCTGAGATATTATTTGCTGGCTACATGTTACCAAACCCTGAACAATAGCCAAATGTTCAACCCGACCCGCTTGTGAATAAAAAACTAATTTCACTTATTTGTTTCTCTTGAATTTAATCAAATTTGTAGTTGATTAGTCAAAAGCTATAAATTAAAAGGAAAATAAAGAAGAAAAGTAGTACTTTTTTATTTCTCAGGGAAGGGTTTGATCAGGCTCTTGCAATCCGACACAACCCGACCCGACTAGATACAGCTCCAAATTATCCGAAAAGTTACAACGGTCGAGTTTCCCTCGATAAAAAGCAGAAATCAATTTGCGCGGGAGATAACAGACCCAAAGCCGCTCCTTCTCTATCCCTCCACTTTCTTCTTCTCCTTGAGAAGAATTCTTGAAGACCCAAAAAGAAAAGAAAATCAAATTGTTAAAGCAACCTAAAATGACGAAACTTCCATCTGATCGGTACTCTCCCACTCGCCTCATCACCAACCCCACCACCCAATACGACTTTCCGGTACTCACAACCCCTCCTACCCATTTTTTTTCCCTTCATTTTCTTCGTCATCAAGAACTTTCTTTTTTGCAATTTGGTTACTGATAGCTTTGTTCTTTTGGCATTTGGTATTTGTCAAGGGAGACCGGTTTATACCGAATAGGAGTTTGATGGATCTTGATCAAGCCCACAGCCTGTTGACAAGCCGGATCAAGAAAGCTTGCAATCCCACTAATTTTAATGTACGTTTGACCACTATTGCTTCTTTTTTTTGTTTTCTTGTAAATCATTAGTGGTTTATTCGCATTACTGGATATTCAGTTTTTGATTTAGATTCATGGAATCATGGGTTTTTGGTTTCTGTCAAAATAGATAAAAGGGTATTACGGTTCTTGCATTTATTTGGTTATGTATGGCGGAAAGAATATCTTGAGAGCTTCAAATGAAATGGTAATGCTTTTTTTTAACAAAAAAAAAAAAAAAATCTTTTATCTTTTCTTTGCGCAGGAGGTATACCGACAGAAAGTGGAGGAGAAGCTAAGTTTGGATTCAGAAGGGAGACCATTTAGAATGTTGGTTTTTAGGGGAAGCCCGAAATCAAGTAGAAAATCGATTCGTCTTATTGATGAGATGCGACGGGAGGAGTTGGAGGCATTGGATAATAGTAATAAGCAGTGTCAAGTTCGGCATTTTCCCAAGGTACTCGTTGTATTCTTTTCTTAATTTCTACTAATTCCTTGTAGTTTTGCTTATTTAAATTTATGTTACTAGAACTATGAAGGAGAAGAGATAACTGTAAATAGCAGTGCTTTTGGTTGTGATACTTCTTTTAATTTTATGGCTTGGTTTGGAGTTACAGGACTAAATTGAAACCAGTTAGCAATAATAATGACTGTATTTACATTCTATTGCTTGTGTTGGAGCTTCAACTTAATCGAGCACTGCATTCTGCTGTGTACATCATTTTAGCTTCTTTGAGATTGAAGTTGATTTTGGTATGCAGATTAATTTTTTCATTGGATGTTTGTGGGTTCAGAAATATTTGGAACTGAGAAAAGAAAAGATATGAAAACTGTATAATCTAATGAGAAGTTTTTCCTACATTAACAAATGAATTTGTAGAAGGGGTTGAAAATTTAGTCCGTTCATTGTTTACACTGTTCATTTCTGAGATAGTTTATTTGTGCGTGTAGAAAGAAGCTAGGATTCTGGATGCTCCAAACATTGTGAATGACTTCTATATGAATATCATGGATTGGGGAAGAAACAACGTTCTTGCCGTTGCTTTGGGCTCAGAATTGTATCTGTGGAAGTCGGATAACGGGAACGTACAAAGGTTGTTGCAAGTTAGAGCCAATGACTACCCTTCAAGTGTTGCCTGGTCGGAGGATGCCAAAACATTGGCTGTTGGGTATTTGCATTCCAACCTTCAACTCTGGGATGCCGAGACTTCTAAACTTGTCAGTGCTCTGTCTCTGTGTGTGACTCTGTTTTCTCCTTTCTGATAGGAACCGATGAATTTCACGTGGACTCAAACTACTTCTTAATGAACAAAGTTCAAATTCAGAACTTTTGTTTTAATATAATGTTAAATCATCACTTGTTTCAAAAGCTTAATCGAATATGAATTGATAAATTTAATCATTTCAAGTGGGATTACTTTTATGTTCAACAAACAGGTTAGAAGCCTAGAAGGTCATAGTGGTAGAGTAGCAGCCACTGGATGGAATGGTCATATTCTAACATCAGGAAGCCAGGACAAATCCATCATTAACCATGATGGTAATTCAATCATTCTATTTTTAGGATAATAATTATTGATAGAATGAGATGATTCAATTATACATGCTTTGTTTGGCAGTTCGAGCAACAAATAATATGACCTCGCGAATACGAGTACACACTGAAGAAGTGTGTAGTTTGAAATGGTCAAGCAGAGGCAATATATTGGCAACTGGTGGTAACGAAAATCTGATATACATATGGGAATCTTCCAAAATGAGCTCATCCAATTTCTTGCATCGTTTCAATGAACATTCCGCTGCAGTCAAGTCCCTTGCTTGGTGCCCATATCAATCTGATGTACTTGCCTCTGGAGGAGGCACAAAAGATGGCTGCATTAAGATATGGAATACACAACAAGGCACCTGCATCAGCAGCATAGATACCAAAGCTCAGGTAGGTTCCATAGTTTCTATGCTCTATTTTTTTTTTTTTTTTTGAATTTCAATATAAAAGATATCGAAACCAATAGCATAGATCATATCATTTTTAAGGCGCCAATGAAGGTGGATCTTGGTTGGAAGGGGAATAGGTTGTTAGATTTGTCGCCTTTGTTTCGATCTAAGGTCTGTTGCTTTGGCATCTGTATCGGAAACTCATAGTCAACAAATGCTATTGATATGCCTCTGTAGCCTCTCTTTTCTCATTATGTGCAGTGTCGTTGGCTTTACGTATCCAGGTTTGTGGACTGGAGTGGAACAGGCATCACAAAGAGATCATGAGTGGCCATGGCTTCAGTGCAAGTGAGAATCGGAACCTGCTATGCTTATGGAGGTACCCATCCATGACTAAAGTAGGAGAATTTAGGCGCCATGCTTCCAGAATCCTCCACCTCTCTCAGGTTTGACTCTGCAAGATTTTACGTCGAAATTTATTCCAATAGAATTTGGATGGTTCCATTTCTGCTTTATATAGCATCCAATGAACAAAATTCATCATTAAAAAACAGGGCAGTTTGAAGAATGGCAGCCATCATTACAAATAGTTTACTGACAATTTAGTTTACTGATTTATTGCAGAGCCCTGATGGTTTAACTGTGGCATCGGCTGGGGCGGATGAAACTCTTCGCTTTTGGGATGTTTTTGGACCACCGAGTACTGACAATTCAAGAATCTCAGAGCTGGAAGGCCTTTTGTCTCTTAAGACATCACCCCTAAGATGATGGGAACTGAAACAATCGGTTTTCTCAGACTTGGTTCCTTCTTTTCTTGTTATCTATATGCTCAGTTTTTGCACAAAAGAGCACAGTGAATCATCTTAGTTCCTTTTCTAAGTCGAGATATATTGCATTGGATCTTGTAAACAATAACATGAAAGAAACACACAGAGATGTGATGAAGAAAAATTTTCTATTCTAATTATTATGAAAAAGATTGCTGACAAACCATTTTACCTAGTGTACCTGCTCAAGCTGACCTCTATATCACATTTAAATGAAAAATAAGAGAACCAACCAAAAGAAATTTCTCAATTGACTGTCACTGCAAAACAAACTGAATTCATTCGGCCTCCGAATCATCAGTACCACTGTCCACATACATCTCAACAGCTTCTTTGTCTGCCTTTTTCTCCTCTTCCTCTCTTTTCTTCCTTTCTTCCTCATGCTCTCTTTCAGAAGCTCGAGCCTTTGCGATTTCAAGTCTAGAACTTACTGCTTCCCATGATACAAGCTTCTCCATGAAGATTGATATGTAATCAGGTCGACGGTTCTGTTAGCAGAAAAACAACACAGTTGCCAGATTTTTACTTAAGAGAGTCTATTAGATTGAAGAAACAGATTATTGTCAAAAACTGTATTTCATGTTTCATAGCTGAGCCTCACCTGAAAGTCAAGGTAGTAAGCATGCTGTTGATACAAATCACATTTAGAAGGAAAATCAGTTCTCAGGTAATAATTGTTGTTCCCAAACAGAAGCTTACGAGTAAACACATTACATTAGGAGCAAAGTGTAAAAATGATAAGTACCTCCCAAACATCGATGGTAAGGAGTGGCTGCAAGAAATTGACAAATATTAGCAGATGTAACAATGAAGGTGAATTAGGAAGATCATAGTCCATCAAAATACTTACGGAATAGTCCCAGACAAGTGGATTGACAGCATTGGGACTCTTCACTATCACAAGCTTTTTGTCCTCACCAGATGGACGAGGATTTACTGCATTTCCAACATCTAGTCTATTCGCTTTATCTAGAAAAATGAAAAACAGCATGATTCATTACTCCCTAACAAATTTAGCTACAGAATACTACAGCTCAACTAAGGGAATTTGGAACAAAATGTAAGAACTGCCAGGATAGGAGGCAAGAAGCTACTCACAAGCAAGCCAGGCCCAACCAGAACCAAACTGTGTAGCTGCAGCTGACTTGAACGCTTGCACAAATTTTTCGTAAGACCCAAAGTCCCTTTCAATCAGTTCTAGAAGATCCCCAACTGGCTTTCCTCCACCGCCTGGTTTCATGGATTCCCAAAAGAAGTCATGGTTCCAAATCTGCAAATAGGCAAAACACTCTAGTTGGGAAACTTCAGCAAAGAAACCAATGCATGTGAGAGAGAGAGAGAGAAGGGTGGGGTGGGGGGGAGTTAAAGTATTCTAGTAACCATCTGACCTTTAGCTTAAACAATTATTATTATTATAAAAATGAATGAATCATAGTTTGACCTAGGTTTCAACACAATTATATAATTCAAAAGTTAAATATCTTCACATCAACTCACAAGCTTTAAAACTCACTGTTTAAAATGATGACAAAATCATGATTCTGCATAAGCAGAGCATACCTGTGCTGCATTGTTGAAAGCTGGAAGAATATCACCTTTATTGTATGAAATAACTATGACATCTTCCAATGGCATCCCGTCTAGCTCTGTTCCTACTATTTGCTTGTTTAGGTTCTCAACATAGCCCCTGTGGTGCTTCCCCCAATGATACTCCAGGGTCTCCTTGCTCATATGTGGCTCCAAAGCATTCTGCCAAGAGTGAAATAATTACATAATTACTGTTGGCTCAAATTTGTCAAATAGTTTTGATAAGTACACCATGAATACTTCACCAATTTCTCTTACAGTTAAAATTGCAAGAGATCATCAATATTTCTCTTTTCATAAAGTTTAATTCCTGTTGACAATGGACAAAGAAAATTGATATAAACAGTTTCTTTATCACATATTTGGCACTAGAAAGCAGTGAAATCATGAAGCAAGAGTAACCGATTGATAGGCCCAGCTTGATGACATAGAAAGATTTCTTGGATGCTAAATCTGATTCAAGATGATTTTGAGCTGTATATATATGGATACCAGAAATTGGGGCACACATAGTGCATGTGCAGTACGTGGTATCTTTCCAAAAAAAAGATCATGAATTTTGTCTAATGAAGTTTTAGTAGTTGAAAGAACATAGGAGACAAGGGAGTTCGTGGTCACCATCTCCAAAGGTAGTCCTTGGGAGAAACAGGATAGGGGATATTTAGGTGATTCTTCCGTTATTGATTCAACTTAAAATTAAATTTAACTAATATTGGTAATGACATTTTCAGTTATCTCCTCAATAGCTGAATGAATAAGGTTTGTTTTAATTGTATAGATATTGGTTGAGGTTTCACTTGCCCCCGCCTACCGAAAAAATACGGTGGTTTGATGTACAAGAGCTTAGTGAGGTAAGGCTTGGCAGAAAACAAATTTTGGAAAGGAATTAAGAGTCATTTTATAGGTTTAATCAAACGGTTTCCAGTCCAGTTTGCTGCAATCAGATCCCTTTTCCAAATGAAATCAAGTCTGGTCTGCTGCAGAAATCTTGTTCAAGTTTACTCAACCACCAAAACATGGTAAGATGCAGTAGAAGTTTCAATACCAGCCATAACTCAATTAAGCCTATACAAATAGTTGAGGCAAGTGTCATGCAATTATAACAACATAAGCTCTAAATAAGGCCATCTAATATGACCCAGAAAAAAGATCTATTAAAGCCAGAGCGCACGGCAAATATCTAGGTCAATTAAGCACATGCCAAAGAAAGATATACAAAGTCAATGTTGCATTATATAATGAAAGTGTCAAATGTTATGGTAGGACTGTCAAGTCATGCCAAAGAAGGATCTTCTTGAGGCTCATGATCAAGCTGAAGGTGGCCTAAAGCTACACAAATCGAGACCACATAATGCTAGTCTTGCATTAAAGTTGGAGAGAATTCAAACTCATTGAAAGTAGAAAGAAGATTGAAGGTCCTCTCACTAAACTCTAGAACACAAAAGAACCCCCAAATTAATATATGGCATGGAACATATATGCCCATATAATACATTCGGCAAGCAGGTTAGTATTAAAGTGAAAGGTAACCAAGGCCAGTGCGAGCAAAATTTACACTATAACCACTAAATTTCTGTTCTAGGACCCAGTTACATTCTAACAAAGCAAAAAGGTCAGTGAGCCAGTTTGAAGTTCAACACACTTTTGGTATACTGATCTCTATTAAAATTTCAGAATGATTTCAGGCCTAAATCGACAGGATGATCATGATAAATTAAGCCAATTTTCTATAAGCCAAATGAAGCCTATACCCACAGAAATTTTCACTAAAATGTGAATTAACATGATAATCATGTAAAGCCCAAAAGGAACCCAATGTCACAATTTAAGCCTGCAGGAACAGGAAAGATCTAAGCTTTTCTAAAGCCCATAATTTATAAATAATATATATTACAGCAGTATTTATAAAAGTAGAATCATCAAATCTTACCAGTGGATATGGAGGAGGTTTGAGATCAAATTTTGCAGTAATTACCGGCCCACTTTTCCTCTTACAACGTCTCTGTAGCATACAAACATCAAAATGTTTCTTTTAACCAAGCAAGAAAGAAGAAAAAAATTGCATCCCAAATGATGTAACACAATTTTTATAGATATACCATTTTTTTTGCTAACATGAAACCATACTCTTTTAACTAAAAAACATAATGCTGAAGCTGAAAGCAGACCTCTTTGTTTGTCCATCTGAGGGTACGAGGTGAACCCGGAATTCCATGAAGCCCTGTAAATTAAACTTAACAAATGTAAGAGAGACAGAGAGACAGAGACAAAGACACAGACAGAGTGATGTATTAGGAATGTCGACGACCTTGGCGAGGAAGAAGGGCGCACGTTGGCCAGGTAGAGGCAGAGGAAGCTACTACCATTTCTTATGTTATCCTTTTCCTTTTCTTTTTCTTCTTCTTGTTTTCAACCGGCGCCAGAAATCTCCGAGTTTGAAGAAGAAAATGAATTGAGATTGAGAGGGAAGTACAGTTGTGGTAGTAGTAGTAGTACTTCTTGCTCCCAAGAGTGGAGTTGTACAGTTGTACTGTCCGTTCGTCACTTCGATGTTGGGCTGGGCTGGGCTTCAAGATTGAGTTCAGTCGCCGACATAATCTCCAATGCTAAGTTTCTACTCCGATTACTGGGGGCTGACGGCAGAATTGGGTCCTACCCCCCCCCCACCCCCCAAAAAAAAACAATCCTCAGTAAAAATTAGGAAGTATAAATTTTTTGTCTAAAGAACTTTACATTATTATATCAGTAATAATATTCTTTACATTAGATTTTTATACGGGCTTTACATTATTTGATGTGTCGTGATTTTTTAAGTAGCTGATGCTTTTATATTTTTTAAGTAGCCGATATGATAAATCACTTAAAACACGTCATATTAACTAATGTAAAATTAGTGTCAAAATTATGTAAAGAGTAACATTACTCTTATATACATAAAGGACATTTGTTATTACAAACTTACATTATTTACATATCAAGACTTGTCTCCCTAAAACCGCTACAATAAGTCAATTCTTTCAAATAGTGGAGGCGTCCTATTGGCCTCATTAACAGAAGTTCATATATGCATATGGGTCCGCATCATCTTTCTCATTGACGACATATGTAAAATTACCACAGTTTTACAAGTAAATGTGTGAGTCCATAGCTCAGCAAGCATAAGCATTCCGACTGTTTTATAACTTAAGCCCTGTTATTAATCGTTTATAAAAAAAAAAAAAAAAAAAAAAAAAAAAAAAAAAAAAAAAGAAGAAGCCCTGTTATTAAACAATTATTAGTTACTCATGGTTTTCATGAAATAATTTTTTTTTTTTTGTGAGTATGAAAGAATTTATTAAACGTTATAGCTGTTCCACAAACCATATATAATAGAGATGTGTGTACATATTTAATTTTTATTTTTTTGGCCGACTCACTAAATGCCCCCATACTTGACTTGGCAACTGGCCCTAACCACAAGTGAGTGACGCCCCTGCCTCCATCCCCGCAGATTACAGTTCAAGTGAAAGTCAAAGTGAAAGATAAAGAAATAAAGTATGGCCTGCCCCTGCCTGTCTATCAGCGGATAACATCGTCAGCAGACAATAAGTGTATGGTCTTAGCTCCAACGAAAGGGCATCACAGAACCTCCATGGCCCTCACCGCCCCTTTCTCCTCTCCTCTTCTCCTTCCATATCATCGTCACCATGGCCACCTCAACCGCAAAGCCAACCCAACTCTCTCCTTCAGAGGAAGTAAAACCAGGGCTGCTGGGAACATTGACCTGCTGGGTGACTTTGGGGCCAGGGACCCCTTTCCAGCAGAGGTAGAGAGTCGTTTTGGAGAGAAGGTGCTGGGAAATCCATGCACCGAGCACAAGATCCTTATCCCCAACCTCTCCGCTCTCTCTCTTTCCCAGCAGCAGTGCGCCCCTCTCTCTCCTTTCCAAGCCTGCATGACCGCTGATGAGGCTCAAAAGCTATTGAAAAAGGTCGGTTTTCAATACCCATATGCTTTGAATACCGATTAATTATATTATTTCTTATCATGTTTTCGTCTTTATGCATGTATGCGTTGTTTTAGATGAAGTTAGCTTTACCCAGATGATGTGTTTGATAAAATCGCCTTTGCCAGTTTGTTTAACCTGTTAGTTTCTTTTTATACATTTAAAGAACTTATCTGAATCCTCAAGTCTCCTGCATTTCATTATGCTGCGATATGCAAAACTGATTGTAAGAGTGAATTTCACTTTCTAAATTGATTTATTGTATTTGGGTCGGTCCAAAGAAGTTCAAATTGATCTCATTGTCATGCTCGCCGAGAGTAGGGAACACTGTGACATGACCGAGCTGAAATTATGACTGTATTTATCATTAGCAGTTTTATACCAATATTGAAAAAAGATTGGATATCTATCACTTTTAGCATATAATATAACTTGTATAGATAGAAAAAGGTTAGTAATTAAATTAAAATATTGAGAATTAAATCATTATTCAAAAAATAAAATAATTGGAAAAGGCAGACACAAGCTAATCCCAAAAATCGCAAATGGCATTCACAATTTCTTTTTTTAGGTCAACATCCATTTTCAAGAAATTATGTCTTTCAGTGGTTAATAAAGATAAAGAAAAAAAAAGGATAATTGAAATTCTTTTAGGTATTTTAGCAGAAGACAAAAATTAATTCAACAACAGAAGTCAAACTCAACATCAAAATCACATACAAAATAAAACAAAATTTTAGTAAAAAGAAAAAGAGCCTTGGCTTTTGAGCTGATTTTCAGTTTTGGAGTAGTAGTATATCTCCATACGGTCACGGTTGATGTTTTTGCATTGTGTAGAAAAGCATGAGGAGAGAAAGATTGGCTGTTGTTTCTCATTTTTATTACAGAGTTAATTAACGTGAAAGGCTTGTCAAGATAGTTATATGAATGGCAAACCTAATTGGAGTCTCTCTTGTCTACTTGCTTTGTACTTGGCTTGTGCTCATTTGCGCTCTCTAATGAGATTGATTTACTTATATAAAAAAAATGAATTGCGAACATATATGAGTAATAGTAGGCTCCTCAAAGACTTGTTGTCAAAGGTTTATTCTATAATCAAGTGAAAGGTAGTTTGTACATATAAAAAGTTTTGAACCTTTTTTTTGTTTTTGTTTTTAATTTTCCTTTTCTCTTTGCTTTAACTTTTTCTTTTTTTTTTTAAATTGAAAATTTGATTTTTATGAATTTGTCAGTAGGTGGTTGGCTGGAGACTATTAGATGAAGAAGCCGGGCTTAAACTACAATGCTTGTGGAAGCTGAGAGATTTTAAATGTGGGGTTGAACTCATCAATAGGATTTATGAGGTTGCTGAAGCTGCAGGGCATTATCCAAATATCCACTTGGAGCAACCCAATCAAGTTAGAGCTGAACTTTGGACAGCTTCCATTGGTAAACCTCTAAACTAAAATATATTTCTTGAGTCAATTGGAAAAGATTCATCTATTGTACTTCATGTCAGTCTTAAGTTCATTTTCTGATTTTAATTGCATTGGGCATGGTTAAGTTCCATATTTTCCTGCATGGCCCTTGAAAGGATTCTATTTGAATTGCAGGGGGATTGAGTATGAATGATTTCATTGTAGCAGCCAAAATAGATGAGATAAAAACGTCGGATCTTGTCTCCAAAAAAAGAATTTGGGCCTAGTTGAAGTGCTATGTTGCTTGCCTGAAGAAGCCACAAAAATGATCTTGCCATTAGGGTTTTCCTATGCCGTAATCGCATTCTTTATGAGAAAATGTACTCGTAATCTTTTTGGTACTTTTTTACCCCTTGTGTTGCTTACGCTTTGATGTAATAATAAAAATTATCATTGAATTTTGGACGGATTAATCTGCATATCATTGCCTGTCAAGAAGTAAGCACATTTGGCATTTCTGATTGTTATACTCTATTCCGTTTGTCTCACTTCATAATTAGTGGCTTTTGATTACTAGATTTTGAAGTACCCTTAAGATGTATGTAACCTGGGGGTGAAGTCCTATATTAAACAGCTGTCGGCTGACATTAAGCATTCTTTGTGCTTTTTCTCAAGTAATGGAAATGATTCACTCAATTTCATGTGTGCTTCATATTATGCTATAGTGTCACTCTATATCCGGAGACATTTTCCTCCAATTCTCTTTTTGTCATGCTCTGTATCAAAGTTTCCCTAATTCAAGACTCATAATAATAGAGCAATTTTGTGGTGTGTATGTTTATGTGCATGCAAATGTACACAGTAAGGCCAGGACAAAGGAAATATAATCTTTTCTATTTCAAAATAAATAAATAGTGTTTATTTATTAATAATTGGGAAAAATATAATTTAGCCCCCCAAACTATCAGTCATTTGCGATTTAGCCCTCCAATGTTCAAAATATAATAAAGTAGTCCCTCGAACTACCAAAATGTATAAAAAAGGCAACTTATTTTTTTATATTTCTATAATATCCATATTCTTTTAACAAATAAAATAATAAAATAATTGTAAAAAAAAAAATTAAAATACAATGTTTTTGTATTTATTAGCCCATTGGTTTTTTTGTATTTTAAAAAAATTTTTTAGTTTTTTTACAGTTATTTTATTATTTTATTTGTTAAAAGAATAGGGATATTATAGGAATATAAAAAAATAAGTGGCCTTTTTGATATATTTTGGTAGTTTGAGGGGTTACTTTATTATATTTTGAACATTAAGGACTAAATCATAAACGACTAGTAGTCCATAGTTTATAAGGCCTTTTTATATTTTTCCCTTAATAATTAGAATTTAAAGTTGACGCATAACCGTATATATAAAGTCAATACCATGTTTACCATTTCAAAGCTACATAGGCATGCTGGATCTTAATATCTAATTTTTTTAACGAAAAACTTGATTTATTTTTGTGAACATAATAGACAAATCAAAGAACTGTGTAATTTTCCAGGCAAGATTGTGGTAATTGCATAGCATATCCTATTATGAAGAATACTTTATCAAGTCTTGTTTATATGATTGTCGGTAGGAATAGGAAAGATTAATAAAAATTAAAAACTTGATTTCTATTTCGTTGACACTATTGCAGCGTCAATATTTCATAGGATTATTTCTAGTTTTGGTCAAAATGCTGTGGAAGCTAAGACATTATGGTTGACGCAATTTTCAAGAATTCTTTGTCACTTCTTCGAGTTTTAGGATATGCATATTTATGGGCATGTGCTTCCAGCCAGGCACGGTGGTTTTTAATGGATACAAGTTACCAACAGCAGAGGAATTCAATGGAGAACGTGGTCGCTTGTATAGAGACAACATTATGGATTACATCGTCCATAACAAACGATGAAAAGAACCAGAAAAAGAATGAAAGAATTGGATCCTAGAAATTACATGAATAGACTAATATTTGGTGCAAATAATAAAAGAATTTTTTGGGAGGGGTGCTTAATGGTTTCTCTAGGAGGTGTTGCATTCTGGAGGGAGGCCTTGGGGAAACCTCTTTGTGTCTGTGCAGTAATTGTAAATCATGTAGTTTTTCTGCACCCATTTTAGCCTGTCTTGATTTGCCGTGTCCATCTCTTGTGAAAGCCAGGAATTAGTAGTGGTGGAAGAAGATGAAGTGCAAGAAGAAGCTCCAGAAGACCAAATGCAAGCATCGGCTTTGAAGTTTCTGTAGGAAGCAGTAAAGGGGGCTTGGCTCCAATCTGTCTTCACAAGCCCACCTCTTGTCGCCCAATCATCGGCATTCCAGAGACTGGAGTATATCCTCATGGGTTGGTTCTTTGGGAATGCAACGCCAATCGATTCTAAGTTCTTGAACTCTCTGATGGGAGTTCCATCCACAGAGAATCTGAATTATAAACAAAAAGAACATATAAGAAAACAAAAGCAGAAAAGATGTATAAAAAGAAAGATGCATGGATAGGAGTTGGTAAACATACATAATGCGCTGAGGATTCCAAAGGATGGAATACGTGTGAAAATCTGCAGTTGGGTCAAACCAGAGATGGAACTGTTGCTCTCTGTTGCCCTTGCCTTGGCTGAAGACATTAGTGTGAAGGATGTAAGGATCGCCACTCAGATTCCCCAAGAACTCGAAGTCTATCTCGTCCCATGCTGATCCTTTTGAGGATAACTGTACATAAATTAATTAACACACACATTAGTTCAAACTCAAAGGATTAACATAAATTTGGATTGCAATTGCTGGTTTTAAGAAGAACATATACGAAGAGCTAGCAGAAGAGAACTTACATAGTAGGCAGTGACGGTGCCAGCAGAGTTTCCGGGAACAAGCTTGAGTTGCATATCTATCTTTCCAAAGAGAAACTCATTCCTGGACTGAAATCCAGAGCCAGAGGCTTTGTCGAGAGAGAGGCTAAGAAGGTCGCCGTTGTTAGCCATCTTCCCTCGGCCATCTCCCCACGTGATGTCAAAATCTTGGGACAAGTTAGCAGCTGTGAGAGCCAGGGAAGAGCTAAGAAGGGTAAGAACCAGAAACATAAATGGAGCGGTTGAAGAAGCCATGGTGGGCAGTGGTATCAAATTAGTAGTGAGATTTGGAAGTGGAGAGATTGATGTGGTGAAGCTTGAAGTTGTTTGGTATATATATATATATAGTGAACAAGTAAAGAGAGAATAATTTAAAGGGGAGGAAAGGCATGGGAAGGTCCAGTCAGCTAATAATAAGCTGTAGACAGTTGTCGTTGGCAGCTAGAGAGATTTTTTGCTGTCAAGATTTTTTTCTCTTTACTTATTTAACACGTACGCGTTAACACAAGTTTTGCCGCTGAGTTCCCACAACTGGCTCAGTCTGGCTGGCCCAGCACCGCCACGACGCATCTATTCTCGCGCTTTCTTTTGTGGGTGGGCAACAGCCTAGCCCTCTGGATTCCCATCAAATATATTAATATTTTTGGGTGCAAGTGCCGGTTCTAATTACCAATAGTCCCAAACCACGACCACTCCACCACTCGAGAGTCGAGACCCAGCACCTTAATAATAATATCACACGTTTACCTTTTACTGGTGTGACGCGGGATCCTGTCTCCATCTCCAAGCAACTTCATCGATGACTCGATGCTACTTCGCACGGGTACACTTTTGGGCCCATTTTTATTTCTTCCTCCTTGGAAACATTAGATTTTTTCTTTTTTTCTTTTCTCTAAGGGTAATTTAATTAGTTAATTTAAATTCTTTCTCGTCCTTCCCTGAACATGTAAAAATAGAAGACATTTTTTTAACTGTCACAACAATAAAAAGCGCATGATGCGTGATTTTTTTTTTTTCATAATTATGAGAATACTTATGGTGATAAGAGAAAAAATGGTTTACCTTGTTATAAATGAGTAATTCTAAAAGTCATTTTTGTGTTCATCTTGTGGCACTCAATGAATAAGGTGGCTTTAAAATTATTATTTGATAAAAATTCAATAATAATTAATTATAAACTCAATAGTAATTAGAATAAAAATTAGAAATGGTTGAACAGTGAAAATGTTGCTACAATGTGACATTTTTGCAAAATCGTCCCCTTTGGAAAGGAGACGTGGCAATAGTGTGCATGTCACCCTTTTGAAAGGTGACACTTTGCATTGTTTAAATATCACTACTCTTTAAAAAAAATAAAATAAAATAATTTTCCCCAAAAAAAATTTATAATATATATAAATAAAACAAAAAATCAAATTAATTTTTTTAAAAATAAAAAAAATTCAAATAAATTTTATTTTTTTAAAATAAATAAATTCAAATAATTTTTTATTTTAAAAAAAAATTGAGGGGTGGCCCGCGAGCCTCCCCGGCAATCTCTAGGGTGATTTGCTAGCCAACCCCTCCCTAGGGCAACCTTTTTTTAAAAAAAAAAATAATAATAATAATAATTAGTTCTATGTGTGTGGGTGAAATAAGAGAAATTTTGAAGTTTTTTTGATGTAAATGGTTGTTATAAAGGCAAACTTTGAGCGCTAATATTTTAAAAATTAGAGACGTTTGAATAATAACATATATATTGTTCAAACATCCATATTCATAAAATAGGAATGTGTGAATAGTGTTACTATTCACACGCAAAAGGTGATGTGAATAGTATTATTGTTCAAGCATTGCTATTTACGCGTGAATAGTACCACTATTCAAATGTCCATATTTTATGAAGAGATGTAATACGACCATAACTAAAACCCAACTAAGACCCAATTTCTATTTCTTTTCTAGTTTAAGGCTCTCTCTCCTCCGCCCGTAGTTTTTTATTTTTATTTTTTTATAATTTTAAAAAAAGGCTACTTAAGAGTAAAGTTGGATTTAAGTTGTGACTTTATCATTTTCTTTTTATGAATATGGACGTTTGAAGTTTGAACAGTAAAACATAGCAAATTAGTGACATTCTTCAAAAAGTCACAATTATTATTATTATTATTATTGGTGTAGTGAACACTATAACTTCCAATTTTCCGGAGGCAAGTAGGCAACAACATTTTATAGAAAAAAAGATATATCTATTACAAGCTTACGCCCTCCAGATCTTAAAATCTTACTTCAATGTATGACATTTTTCTTTGTTGAAGTCAGGAAAGCTTGGAACACAAGTATAACAATTAAACAAAACCTTAGAACACAATGAACTGCAATCATATTGCAGAAATGGGTTTTCCCGGCATATGTACACATACTCAAGGCCAGGAGTCACAGCGAAGAAAGATTATGAGCCTCTAATATTTATAGGGAGAAAGGCTTCGCATAGACATCGAATGGTTCGTTTGCAGTTAGCTGTGGTTCCTGCAGCAAGAAACAAACTGGTCAAAGTTAAAATATACTGTTAATATAAAATAAGCATAGCATTACTTAGTCAATCCCAAATAAAAGATTACATTGCTCAAAATCAAAAGTTATAGCAACAAAATTTGAACACTATTAAATTTAGGGACCAAATTAGAACTTAATTACCCTATATTTGAGGGACTGAAGGTATATACCTTTTGTTCATAGAGCATTTGCATGATGGTTTCCAGTCAAAAGAAACACCAACAATAACAATTGTCTGCTTCCATAATACATGTATCTAAATCAACGGGGAAGCAATGACAATCATACCTGTCTCAACCCGCCGCCGCTCCCTCCTGTTAAAAGCATGGTGAGAAGAGATGTCACTAGACCACCACCCCCTAGACCATCATCGGTGTTTCGAATGGTAGACCGCATTGCATTTAGCATGGCTCCATAAGTAGCTCCGTGTCCACGCTCGATGGCTTGAATGAAAGAATAAGTCATGGCACCAGTAGAAGTGATCCTTGATAAAGCCTGTCCACAGAAAGCATAAGCTTTGATTCTTAGCTCACCACTATAGTTCAATGGTCAAATTAACAGATGCCTGAGACTTTACCAGAGTATCTGCTGAGGACTGATCATCATCACAGCCACTGAAGGATATGACTTCCCCACCATTTGTTCCTTTCCACATACCTGTTCTTGGGCGATGGTCCTCCCACACATACCTTCCATTCCTACATCCACAATCCCAAGCAGATAACAGATAGAAAATTAAGAAATAAGACACTAAATCCTATCAAAAAATAGTAAACAATGGCAGAGGCTTTGGTTGTGGAATTTTTCTTACAATTCATCACTTATTGCATCATGGAAACAATAATATCAAAAGGACTCACCTATCCATCCTGCAGAGAAATGGTAAATCTAATACGGTGCCACTATGGCAAGCGTCTATGATTGCGTGGAGCTTAACCCTAGGAGGAAGAGGCCGGACAATCGTTGCATTGATCTCATCATCAACAATCATCCCCTGAGTTTCAAAATCTAAGGGGCAGATTGTTTCATCATATCCATCCACCTCATCTCCAGTGTAGTTCCGTTGCTGTGAACCATGGCCAGAATAGTGAAAAATCAAAGAGTCTCCTGGTTGACAACCTTGCACAAGCCAATACATTGCCATTCTAATGTTGCTTTTAATTGGACGCCTGTAAGGATCAGTTTCTTCTTCTGCACAGTAACTTTCAGAAAGGGACTCAGATTAGATGTATCAAGCATGTGTGTGCGCGCACGCGTGCATGTGCATACATCTTACATGTATGTACATATCATAGGAACATCAAAGAGATCTTCAGCATGCTACCACTGCTACTTTATGGTTCAAAGGTCAATCATGCTTTTATGACACTGACATAAACGTGTATAATCACTTAAAAGGTGTATAAAACATTGAGCCATCAAGCTTGAAGCAAAGGGTATTCACAAATGTGTTTCTCACACCATAAGTTGACTACACAAGAAGCAAGTCAAATATAATTGCTTTGAAAATTAAAATCCTTTGTATCATCATGTTACAGCAATCTGCCTTCGATTCTGACAGCCATGTGACAATAAAACCTATGTTCTAATTTGCTTTAGTTTACATAGATTATATAATTGATCTCAAGAAGCAGATGAGATGAGATCAACATGTATCAGAAAACTAAATTCGAGCTCCAAATGAGAAATATTTTTTGGGGTGTTTCATCCAAAGGCTTTTGTTAGAGGGGTTTGAAACATTATTTTTTCTAACCACCCATCAAATTGAATGACAAACAAAACCAAATAGAATACAATTAAGCAATATGTATGCCATTTAAATAACTCATTATCTCAAAATCTTAAGCCGATAAAAAATAATAAATTTAATCATTTAATTTATATTATAACACTCTCCTCACGTCTCACATCTCACGTCTAGGCTCATACTTTCTCCTCACAAATGACATGTAAAATATTTAATTAAATTCAATGGTAAACAATGGTGACAAAGTTCAAACTCGAACTCAGAACATTTTAACATGTTTAGGCCGGGCCGAGCTAGCTTTCAATTTAGGGAAGGACTAAGGGTCAAATTTTTTTTTTTGAAAAAGACCAATTGGCAAAAAATACCTTAATTTTTTTTCTTGTAATTTGGGGTACAAGGCCGGGAGTCCCCCCCTAAATCCATCCGTGTGTTTAGAATTGCGTTGGGAAATCAAACTTTTAAAACAAAAAAGAATTTTTATTTTTCAGTTTCTTCACATAACTATTTTCAGAATGAAAAAAAAAAAGAAAAAAAAAAAAAGAAAAAAGAAAAAAAGAGTACTTCTACAATTTTTACCCAACATATCAACTTTTTATTTTGCACAATTTTTAAAATACTAAAAAGACTTGTTAAGTTTTATACCATAATTAATACTATCTTAAATCACAAGTTATCGAATTTAATCATTTACTTTAAATTATAAGGCGAGAGAGTGGGGGAGAGAGTACCGGTGAGCATGAGAATGGAGGACTCGGGGAAGTTGAACCGATTGACGAGCAAGTACTTCATGCACTTGGCGTCGTTGATACAGCCCTTGAGCTCGTGCGAGGAGTTCTTGTAGGAAATACCGCAGATGACGGCACGCTTGCGGCCGTGGACGGAGGGAGAGGGGCCGGGAGGGGCGTGGTTGTAAGGAGATGGAGCCATGGACGGTGCGACCCCATACAGGTGGTGGGTGGAGGATGGCGGTGCAGTTGGTGGTTGGAGGCTGCGGGGCTCCGCTATGCGGGTGATGGCATGGCAGATGGCGCAGCGGATGGACTGGGCGCCTGGCGGGAGCTGCAGTGGCGTGTGGCAGTTTGAGCAGTTTACGAGCATTAACATGACGATGATGGTGATTGGTGATGATCAAAAAAAGTTAATGGAATTTGAGAGAGAGAGAGAGAGAGAGAGATGTGAAGTGAATCGACGCTTTAGAAAAATGGAGATGGGAAGCGGAGGAGAAGTCAACAAGTCTTCCCTCCCCGGGGAGAGAAAGACCTTGGAAAGGAACTGTAAAGAGTAGACGGAGATGGGAGAATCAAATTTGCAAAGAAAGTGAGGACAGCGCAGACAAGGACAATTCATTGGTCTTTGACTTACAAATTATTCCACTCACACCCACCAATAGGAAAATGTGTTTGTTTGTTTCTTTTTGTTTGTTTGTTTTAAACAAAAAAGTTTTATATTTTAATTATTTTGTATGCACTGGATACGCACTACTCCAGGTCCTTAACTTTCCCCATCATTGTGTCACGTGTGTGCTCTAGTGTGGAGGTTTAATGGCTAAAAAAAAAAAAAATTCTAAGTGATTATATTACACTAAAGTATGGGATTCAATTTTCACAATGAGAATCTTATGCAATCAATTTTAATTTTTATTGATTTCTTGGTCGGACTGAATTAAGTTATAGTTCGATCAAATTTAAGAAAATGCCTACAATACGATCTTGGTTTCTATTGATGACTTAGTGAGGCTGAGTCATACTATAGTTCAGTCAGAGTTAAGAGAGCGTATATAATTCTCATTGCTTCGATTATTCTTTTATTCAGCTCCCAACGAATAAGTGTTAATTATTATTATAACTTTACTTAAGATTATTAAACTATCACGCGTTTTGAGAAGATCCTCAAAATTTTAAAAACTCTCAATTTCACCTCCTGAACTTTTAATTTGATATAATTGATCCTTATTTGTCAATTTTTGCTGTTAAACCTTAATATAAAATACTAAAAAGACCAAATTACCTTTTAATTTTTTTAAAAATTTTAATGTGAAATTAACAATAAATTTGAAATTTTATAAAAATGTTTATTTTATCACTTTGAACGTCCAGAAATTGACGGAAGGGTACATTGTATCAAATTAAAAGTTCATGGAGTGAAATTGAAAGTTTTTTAAATTTGGAGAATTTTTTCAAAACGAATGATACTTCAAGATTCTTTAAGTGAAGGTTTTTTTTTTTTTTTCGAGAGTAATTTTTTCTAGAACAAAACCAAACTGGGGTTATTGGGTCGGTTGGTAGCGAGCTTGGAATGATTGTGTGGGCTCCAAAACCCATTGAGCTCACCGAGTTAGACTTCCCTACGGCTACGAGGCATCTCCAAATCTATGAATCCTAGCCATTCAAATACAACGTCTTTGAGGCCGACGATGACGAATAAGTGGAAAAAGCGATTGAGACCATCCGATAGTACATGCACGTTAAAAGGACAATTTTTAACTGTTTTGTACATTGAATTAATTTGATCCTCCCAGAGATTGCCGTTGGAATTTGGATGATAAACAGTTTTTACTCTCTATTAATTATTAATTTTACAAATTACGAGTCAAACTAAGAGACCAAAATATTTATATTTACATAAAATCCAAACAAGGCCTTCTTCAAATCTTGACAACTGCAAGACAACAAGCAAACAAGAATATTGTCCACATGAAATCTTCCTTGGTCACAAGAGACATTTTACGAGGAAAAGAAAAACAGCAGCAAACATATTTTACAAGGAAAAAGAAAAAACATCCATCTTACAAACTTCAACTACTACACATTTGGCCATCAGGCACTTGAAATGACAAGAGTTAGTTGCCTTTTGATATCACTTGTAACCAAACGAGTTTCAAAATTTTCTCATACCAACCAGGTGAAGCAGAGGTCTATCACACTTCTAGTTAATTACTGGGAGCTTTCACACTCCAACGACGAATCTGAGCAAAAACCCTTCTGTTCATTGATCTCGATGGAGTCTGTAGAATCAGATTTGAGCTCTTCAACTTCTGCAATGACCTTTGGCGACTGCTTTAACAACTGTTCCTGTTCTGATGGCTTCTTAAGCACTTCTCTTCTGTCTAAATATTGAAATAATGTTCCAAATAAAGCTGGTTAAGGTCCAGATCAATTTATTGAGTTGAACACAGCATCTTGAAACATTCACACACACACGCATGCTTGAACACTTGGTTGCTCATTCATTCACACAGGCACAAGCAACAGAGTTTTACAATAATGCATGGAGCAAAAGAAGAAATCCCATTCAAAAAAGGCCTGATTACAGCCAACATACAGGGAGAAGATGCCATAACAACAATTTTAGGATTACACAATAAGTTCCCTTTTCCTTTTTTGAAATTTTAATGACATTTCAGCTGGTTCAAGAGTGGTTCCGCTTAGTGGTTTAGTAGTGGGTGAGTGTTCAAAGTACAACAATCTGACAGGGTGTATTCATAGTGATATGTTACAAGTGCTGACTTATAACATGAAAGGATATTCTGCTCTCCATCCTTTCTCGTTTGCCCGATCAATGCAGCTTTGTAGTTTGACTAGCTCCCTCTCAATCCACTGATAAAAGCACTTCCATATAAGGCAGAAATGATCACAAGAAAAAGAAAGAAAGAAATAGTTCTGTTCCTATAGATGAATATAGCTCTGAAATCTTTTATATATATAATATGTATTTTTTCTTTTTTTGGAGTGGATTTTTCTTTTTTCTTGGGGAAGGCGGGAGGAGAGGAATAACACATTATACATATTCTTTAGGAATAACAGAAAGTATTTTTAGAAGCAATAAATAACATTAATCAAGGAAATTTACATGCTTTGTTATATCCTCATGCAGACTTCTTGCCTTCTGTTCAAGCTCCACCTATCAACGTTACAATTGGTTTAAGAGCTTGCAACTTTTAACTATCCCTAAGAAAAGACACAAATGCTTATGAATAGAAGAACTTACAATAGTAGGTTTCTTTAGCAGGCCGGTTCTAACCATCTTTTGCAAATCCTCACATTCTTCCTGCAAAAAATACCATGCAACCAAGTAAACAATGTTCTTTGGAAGGGGGAGATGCCCATATGAGTGGAAAGTTTTGGAACTTAATCGTTACATATAAGTAGTGAGGAAGAGCAATAATGGCAGAACAGCAAATCTTGTATGTTAAGACCGATAGAGGAATGATATGCAAAATCTGTCATATATATAATGAAACATTTGTTTTATTCATGAAATCAGATAGTTGATTAAAAGGTTTAGTCATTGATGAGTGACATGCATGCACACATTTTTGTGTCTACACACGCCTATATTCGCATTTGTGCACTGTGTCAGGTGTTTAATGGCTCTGCCCATGTAGATGCTGGGTACATTTAATGGAATCTGAACATTCGCTGAGTTGATTTAAGACAGACTCTTAAACAAAATGATTAATCACAACAAGATGAGCTTGTTTGCTAATGCTTTTTCGACTGTTTTTTGCTTTTTTAGTAAAAAATCAAAAAACATTAACAATCAACTCAATACACAAAACACTCAAAATTACTCACCTTTATATCACATTACAACCAAAAAGCAAAAAGCCTTTAAAAAGCATTAGCAAACGAGCGCGATTTTTCTCATGAAAGATAAAAGAGTTTACACAAGAGGTATCAAAATGCTTATAATAATTTATGACTGAAATCTCAAATTTCTACATAATTAACAAAAACTTTTGTAGCCAAGTCATACCTACCATGCTTTGAAAGGAGGTCTTGGATCCAACCCATGGAAGGGAAGGATTTTGGGAGTGGGGAGAACCATCCCCCAGTTTGTAGCCTACTATTGCTGTTTGATGCAAAAAAAGGGAGGATTATCACAAAAGTAAAAATGCCAAAAGAAGCAACAATATTAATGCCAATGCGGGCACTCGGTCAGAATATCCAACTTGCCTTTCCTCATAATGAACTTCTAACTTGGACCTTTCAAAACATACTATTGATTACTTTTTGGGTTCCCACTACATTTCAATTTATTGGTGGTGGTCTTATTCCCACACCATGGGAGTAGCCAAAGTGGCGACTCTTTGTAACTGTAAGTTGCCATAACAATTATACCAAAACAAGTTTCTGACAAATACAACTAAATAGTCACTGATGACTATAAAGCACCATGGTCCTTCAACAAGACTAAACAATACGTTTTAAACCTCAAGTTGTTACAAACAAGTTTATCAAATAGATTAATGATTAAGGCAATCACCACAGTTTAAGTCACCTCAATCACAATATGCAGAAAATAAAATAAATATAGAGATTTGGTGACAAAGTGAAAACCTTTTGAAGAATTATTCAAAAGTAAAACCGCTCTGGATGGCCAGCCAACCCAAAGGTATCTACCATGTAAAACAAACTCTTTGTTTCTTCCCATACAAACAGTACTTGCAAAAACCCAATTTTGCATGATTTCACTCATTTCAATAAATTCTGCTTTGAAGCTCAAACATATAATGCTCACCTAAATGGCTAAGCCATATATGCCACAAGACAGTATCATCAATATATGATTAAATGATTATGCCGTAGTGGATGTTGCAATTCCATGTGTAACTATATTCCTTCTTATAAAAATTGTCAATTTTTTAATCTTTCATTACCACCAAAGTACCTTTAGTTATTTTCATAACTTTATCTCTAATTGAATAACTATAGTCCAAAGAATCCAATGCGCCAAAAATATATGTTTTCATGTAGTATGGAACCTATTAAACATTAGTCAATGTTCCCACAACCCCAACAAACATCTTGACTATTTATGGTACCTATTCCAATAGCCTTCACATAGCATCATTACCCATCAGAATAGTACCAGCATTACAAGATTTAAACGTCTCAAACCATCACTATTTGAACACATGATATGAGCCAGTTCAATCCAAAATCCTAGAATCTAAGAGAGAATCTATATCTAAAGAAACTAAGAGAAGATCTATGCAAATCTTCCAAATCTTGTTTCATTACTCTGCAATCCTTTGTAGTACCCTTTTATGTGACTGCAAAACTTTAGCGTCCATTTTTTGTGACAATAATATCACTCCACATCTTTTGCATATGACCAAAATTCTTCATTCTTTACCAATTGTGACTTAGACCGAGATTGCCTACTTCTGTCAATCTTCCCCTTCGACTTACTGCTTTCACACTTTGGCTCAGACCTTGCCACAAGCCTATCCTTTTTTTTTTGGATAAGAAATCAAGATATCATTAAAAGCATAAAGCATTCCCATGTACACCAAAAAGTATACAAGAGATGTTACCTAACTAGGAGCAAAAAGAACAACAAAATCATTATAATTAATCACCAAAGAAGAAACATAAGCAGTTATGCAAAAATATGAAGTGTTAAACAATAACTTAATATTCTCTAAAGTCCTCTCATAATCCTCAAAACATTTATCGTTCATTTCCCTACATAGACACCACAAAAGGCACGAAGCCACCATCTTCCACACAACAAAACTTCCAATGTTGCCAGAAGTCCACCAACAAGCATAAAAATCGACTAAGCGTCTAGGCATAACCTAAGACAACCCAAATCGATTGAAGAAAACATTCCAAATGAAAGAAGTAACCTCACAATGAAGGAGAAGACGGTCCATAGACTCCTCATTCTTTTTTCACATACAACACCTATTGACCACAATGACGTACCGCTTCCAAAGATTGTCCATTGTAAGGATCTTTTCTAAAGCCGCCGACCACAAAAAAAAGAGAGGCAATCCTCAATGAAACCTTAGCCCTCCATAAACTCTTCCAAGGGAAATGGAAATCATCGTGACAACCCATAACCCTATAGAAGGATTTAACACCAAATAACTCTCTTTTGGAAGGGACCCACTACAACTTGTCTTCCCCTTCCCGTCTCATTTTGACTAAATACAACATCATGAAGAACAAGGCAAAGGTATCCACTTCCCAATCCTGAGTCACTTTAATAAATATCACGTTCCATTGAATGACACCTCCAAAAAAGTCCAGGAGAACAACAACAGGAGCATCTTTTGTGCAAGCAATACCTAATAAAATTGGAAAGGCATCCTTATGGGCCATATCCTCTCACCATATATTATGCCAGAATCTAATGTTGAAGCCATTTCTCAACTCAAATCTGGTGTGACTACGGAACTTCTCCCAACCCCTCCTAATATTCTTCCATAAACCCACCCCATATGTTCAAGTGAATGAAATGATACATGTGAAGAATATCAGAAAAGTAACAATCTCAGTTGCTTTTGGATTTGCTAAGCTTTTAAAATGATATCATAATATTAAGAAATATTACTTCCAAACAGTTTGGTTACCTCAGTGAAGTCACCATCAGAAAGCATAGCAATGTGAATGTCTATTGGCGCATTAAACGCTTGCAGGAGAATTTCACTTGAGATTTTCTTTATGCCTAAGAGGATAAAGAGGAAAAAAAAAATCAAGAAAAAACGAGAAAGATAAGTAACCATTTAAGAGAACATAAACTTGAAGAGAACCTACAGCTTTTTGTTGAAACAGTATTAATATGATAAACAGAATATCATATTGCATCGTATTAGGTCAAATTAGGAAAAGATCTACTTTATAAAAGAACCTAAACAATCCAAAGTAGAAAGCAATCCAATCTGCCATCACCAACAAAATGCCAGGACCAAATTTCCGAGTACAATTACCTCTAACTTGCAAGAGTTTATGAGACGTCCAGTACTGATAGTCTCTAGGGTCTGTTTTAACTCTCACAAAACTTCCTACTACCTTGTGTTCAAAACTTCCAGGCTGCTTCAGTAGCCTTTCTACTAAGCTTTTTCTTAGGTAGACAAGTTTGATATTATCAGCAACTATAGATGCAAAGCAGGTTTGCTTGGCAGTAAAATTGACTTCCTTTTCCTGATATTTTCTAGACGACCTTGATGTCTTCTGTTTCTTACATTCAACCATATCATTTTCATTATTTTTCTCTACCAAAAAGCTTTCATCTTGATCCTCATCGTCATCCTCTTCTGATTGCTCCAACTTCTCAGCAAAATGAAGCTCCAGAAGATTATATATTTTGTACTTATCCAGTGATCTTTTTCTGAATATAGAATAGAGCATTTTGTCACAAAGAATCTTCTTCTTCTTTTTTGGGTGAAAAAGATTTTTCTCTTTGATGTATCCTGATATGATAGAGTCCACATCATACTGCGATAGTTCTTTGGTTGTATCCTTACCAATGGATGTGAGGAACTCAATGAGAGGTTTTGATCCCCATCCTATAAATTGTAGTGCCTTGGAACCCTTCTTTTTTCCCATTGCCTTCTGCTGTTCTATATCATTGGTGTAACAATCATGGATTATCAATTTATTATCTCCATTGGCCTCACCAATTCTAACTGAATTGGAGTAGCACTTGTGGTCCTCTCTCTTCTTCTTTAATTGGTCATCAGCGAAATACACATTATCAACAGTCAGGCCTTCCTTTTCCTTTATTATATCCCAATATTCCTTAAATAGACCTTCATACGTCTCTCGGTCTTTCAAATCTATCTTTCCCTGCAATCATAAGAAACAAGATTAAAACAAGCATATTTTCCCCTAACCAAAAAGAAAGAAATTTATGAAGAGAAGGAAGCTGAAGAGAGATGCTATTGAAAGTAAAAGACACTGACTGAAAGTCCTGCATTTAATACATCACAATGTATTGTTACTCTTCATTTAATAGGAAACAGTGAATGGTTTACTTTGAGAATCAAATCCTACATTTTAAATGCTTAAAGCAGGTTCATATGTAGATTGAAACAAAGATAAATTTTTCACAATTTTTGGCCATCCCTACACCAGTCTATACTTACTCTATTGAATCAACTGTTAGATTACTGATTCTATGAACATTCTTCTCTAAAATACCAGTAGAATTTTATAACTCAACCCCTAAATAAAAATGACAAGAGTAGATTACGGAATTTGTATTCTACATATGTATAGATTACGGAATTTGTATTCTACATATGTATCATGAGCTAAGGTAGGAGCAGCTGCTATTGTGGGGTTAGGGGGTCTCCAAAAAAATTACAAAATTAGAAAACAAAAGGCCCTACAAAAATTTAACACTGGGTGATATAGAAAAGATTGCAGTAAAGAGATATCCAAGCACTTTCTAACAGAGTTGTAATATTCCTATACATACCACATTAGAATCATAATCCTCATTCTGTTCTGCAAGTAGAACAAGCTTCAAGCAGTCGTTGCAGAATCCTTTCTTCCCTCTAACAGGGGCAAACTCAGCAACATCAATGCAGCTTCCACATAAGGCATTTGGACAGCAAAAGCAATGAAATTTTGCAGTCTTATAGCATAAGAAGCAAGAATGCCAATCTGAAACATAATTTCATCACTTGTGAATCTGGTATTTATAAAATCTCAGAATGTGAAACAAGCATGAAGAGAAAAATGAATGGCATTTTTTTTTTAATAATGTATGATGCTGTGACATGGAAGTTGCAAGGGAAAACATTTTACATGGCACCTCAAAGTGCATTTTTGTCATATCATTGCAGAGAACACAAGCCACCGGTGTCTTTATTTTTCACTGGGCCTACACTAGTTATCTTGGGGAAAAGACCAAAGAAAATGTAGATTAGCAAAAGCTGCCAAAAGGTTGCTTGCATATGAGAGCCCCTGTGAGAGCTTGGAAAATCAATACTGATTGGTCCTACTCTGCAGTGAATTGTGCGACTGTTTGCTTTGACTACTAGGCTCTGTTATTGCATGAGCTGAAGAACATACAGATGGCTTTTAAAATAGCACCCGAACACAGATCAGAAGATGTGATACTGTGATCTACTCTATCGTTGCTAAGAAGCTTCTTTGCAAACCAGTGTGGATGTCCATTATAAAGGTCAAAACTTTAATGGCCGAATCTATTCATTCTTGAACACATGTTGGAAGATGTGATATTTTCCATCACAAGACCAGAACTTTGATTGCTGAAATTACAAACTTCCTGGCAGTTTATTCCTCATAAATACAAAGAGATCTTCAGGGAAACAAACCATGTTTCTTATTGATTCACAGGTCCGTAAATGTATAGGCCAGGGTTTTTGCCTTCTCAAGGGCCTTTTAGGGAAGTTGAGGATATGATTTGAGGGAGTCCTCTAGTTCAATCTTTCACAGGAATGTCAAATAAAATTCTTCCTTTTATGTTCGCTTTCTTTTGATTATAAAAAAATTCCAACAGATAATTAACAAGCAGATTCAATATCATCATGATAGTTGTAAGTGACTTACCGCAACTCCAGTGGACTTTAGTCTTTACAAATGAATCGTCCTCTCCCACACATTCCGGATGGTAAACTTTTAGACAATCCCTGAAAGTGTACATGTTACTGAAATAAGGCCGTCCTGCTTTGGATCTCTTATGGTACTCCATATGAGATGCAAAAAAGCATTTATCAATGCATTAGGAGGCACAGATTAAAAACTTTGATCAGCCCTAACAATTGTTCTTCTGGAAATTTTTAGTTGCAATATAAAAGTAGAACAAGCTATTTTATGGGTTATTTGATTCTGAGAACCCAAAACTAAGATACCAACGGTAACCATATACAAGCAGATATGGAAAAAAAAATGGTCCTTGCGTACATTCTCATCATTCATACAAGAAATTAACGATCAATATGCTTCATTAAGAGTCACATTCTTTGATGCATATGTCAAAAAAAAAGGTAACAAAACCAGCATACTTTAGAGCAAGGCAAATTAACAGTCTTTTATGGTTTTGTAAATTGAAAAGATAAAAAATATATATATTGATTTTATTTATTAATTTTGTAACAATTCCAATTCTTTTCTGGCATCAGCTAATCTCAGATAGCTTAAAACTTATTAAAATCGATGTCCACTGAAAACACCATCAAAACAAAATAAAAAAGAAATCGAAGCACATGCAAGGCCAATGGGTTAAGCGCTACATTTCCCAGACAACCCATATTGAAAGACCAAAATGCCCTTGATCCCAGGGAACTGAAGGAAAATGGTTGTTTTCTGCTTCATCACACTCAACAAACACCGACTTGCATTTCAAGAATCAACCACTTTAGTTCTGAGAAACCCACCGATAGTCACAGATCATTAGCGCTCCGCCATCTTTGCACACGAAGCACCAGTCTTCTGAATCTATCTCTTTGATTATCTTCCTTCGCTTCTTCATCTTACACTTTTTCTTCTGATTATCCCTGACAATTCAAAGAGAAAAAGGACAAAAAATCCAAAAAATAACGATTATACCAAAACCCAGAAAAAATTAAAGCTCTGATCACTAAATAGAGAAAAATTATAGACAAAATGCAAGCACTTTCGCTCGGTTTCCGACAAATAGTTCAAACTCCAAGTAGCCGGTCGGTTTTCCAAGTTCTAGAGTGAAAACCACAGAAGAAAAAAAAACAGAGAACTAGAAAGCAGAATTAAGGCGACAGAAATGTAAAATAAAAGTAAAAGGTCTTTCACATTAATTAAATAAAACAAATTTTTGGCATGCAAAAGGCAAATACTTCTGCTCTGTCGACCCACTACTGTCTAGTGTCTACTGGCTCTGGCTCGACCTTTCATGGTGAGAGTGGAATGAACTCACTTCCACAATGACAACATGGAAGAGGGCTCGTAATTCAAAACTCTCCGATACGTGCCTTTCGAAAAACCAAAACATATTTATATACAGACTATAAAGTACCGAGTTTTTATTTATTTATTTATTTATTATTATTTTTTAACTTCACTTAGCTTCAAACATTTTAAAGTCTGTTTCACTTTGATATATTTAACTTTTATTTTGTTTTAGTTATTCATTTTCGTTAGATATTTGGTTAATGAAACGATAAAAATGATAAAAAAAATTTTAGTGATATATTTAACTTTTATTTCGTTTTAGTTATCCATTTTCGTTAGATATTGGGGTTAAATGAAACGATAAAAATGATAACAAAAATTTATATTCTTAAATTTCGCACCACTCCTTTAAAATTTAACAGAAAATCTTAACAGAAAAAGTAATTAGAACAAAATGAAAATTCAATACATCAAATTAAGAGACTTTAAACATTGAATGAGTGTTTATAAAAAATACAACATTTTCAAGGGGCTAAGTAAAATTAATTATCCATTTTTTTTAATAGCAATACAGAAAAACAAGATTAAACAGAAGTACGAGGGAAGAACACACAATTAGAATGGCTTACTTAATAATTTAGTGTGCATGGAAATGGGCGCTTGTTCATGCTTTTGTTTCGGTCCAACTTAATTTGCACATGATTTTGTTAGCCAAAAGAAAAGTGAGGGAGATTAATTATAGTTATTTTATTTGTATGTGACCATAATAACACTTGTCCACTTGTAGCTGCATAGAAGGGATATAAACAGTGAAAATTGTAAGTGATATTTCAAGTTCAACTAAACCATAGTTTAACTTAACACCATCAACACATTAGTGAGACTCTAAACGGCTAATACTTAATATGATTGATATCTAATTTCGGGAGTCGAATTCTCACCCTAATACACTCTTGACCATTTTGGAGATTTTTTTGAGGCTACTAAATCATAATATTGTTGTCTTGAACCACAATATTTAACCTATCATCCATAACGAGGTTAAAAGTTGAGAAAATATTACTAAAGTATACATAATTAAGTACAAATATCTTCTCTTTGATTAAGGCAAGTTCCATCATGAAGTTAGGGCCTCTAATAGTTAGGGTTTAGATTGAAACAAATTAAAAGAGACCAGCTAGCAAGCTAATGTAATTTGATGAGCTACTAGCTTGAAAGTCTCGGCACTAGCTTGGCATTTAATGGGATGTAACTTGTCGTTAGTTTTCCGACGGAATAATATCATCTCATTTTTAAATGAAATAGATAGTATCCTTTCATGATCAAAATTTAGAGTTTTTCTTTTAAATCCAAACACATTAATGTTCATGCCATTAACTTACAAATTTCTTGTAATTAAGACTAGAAATAAAAAGATCATTGGAGACATATATTTTTCTTTTAAACTTCATATATATAGCAAAAGACTTGGGGGGCT
>CM017325.1:32755176-32788247 GCA_006937295.1 Carpinus fangiana
CCCCCCCCCCCCCCCCCCCCCTACAAATTTAAAACATCCTTCAAAAAAATGTAGCCGTGTATGAGAGTAGACCCTCAAAAATTACTTTCCTCCCCTTATTATATATATCTATATTTTTTAATTAATTTTAGTCTCCCACTCCTTCTATGCATGAGCAATTGTTGTATTTAAACTTCAAAGATGTAAAGTTGATATGCAGCACGCGCTTCAGCGACTCTCTGATCATCAGCAGTAGTACTGCATTTACAGCGTTGGAGGAGGGAGCAACCATGAGGAACCCTGAATAAAGTTAAGGGTGAGGAATGGTTGGGCTTCAACGTCACTCAATTTCTTTGTATACGGGACACGGCGAGAAAGATCTGAACCCGGTCCTGAGCATTTGTATTCTCCATAGTAAATGTTTCTGCAATGCAAATAATCGTTGCTTAATTTCCATAACTAAAACTTGAAATTGATAGCTTGGGTATCAGGGCCTCCGATTAGATCTTCAGAACACCGAGAGTTGAAAACGAATATTTATTGAACGACTGATGAAACAAATAGAAAATATTGATGGCTCACTTGTCACGTTCTGGGTGTGAGTTATCACTCCATCCAAGAGGATTGACAATGCCGCTCATGGTAGTGTAAGAGTAAACCACTCTGGAGTAGGGTTTCCATGCTCTTCCCAAGTACGTACCATTTCCAGTTCCAGTTATGCTGCAATGCACAAACGAGAATCCACTGGTCTCCGGGGGAAGTTCCCCATGTGCTGTGATCGCCGTGAACCCACCATCCCCAGGTACATTTATTACAATGTTCTGTAAAAAAAAAAAAAAAAAAAAAAAACACTTTCTTTACTATCCACATCTTATATGTTATAAGGATATTTCCGTAGTTATGAATTTTACTGTCACGTTATTTTGTTTGATGAGACTGTCCCATTTTGACATGATATATATATATAATAGTTGAGATATTGTACCAAAAAAAGAGCAGTCCCACTCCCAAAAATGAAATCGACAGTGCCTTCAATTTGGCAGTTCTTAAAGAGATGTCTGCCATGGTCGGAACTGAGGGTATCCTGAAATCCTTTCATTTTGCAATTATAGAAGGCAGCCTTGTCGCCAGAGATCCTCATTGCAAGTGCCTGCCCTCCACTTTGGCCGTTCCCAGGCCTTGGCGCAGAATTCTGTAACAAAAAAATCCATTACATGTTATATATAGTGTGTGTATATATATATATAGATGATGTTTGGGACAGCACAGGTACGTACCACAAGAATAATGTTTGCAGCAACAAAGTAATTAGATTCGACAACCACGGTGGCACTATCATCTGTTCCATACTTTGCTGCCGTCCCGCAAGATGTCAAAGTTGGCATGTTTGCCGGCGATCCGTAGAAAGTAACAAAAGGCTTAGTCCGGTTAATTCTAATTCTCTCATCGTATACTCCAGGTCCGATATGCACAATGACACGTTTTGTATTCCCCGACGGAATGCTTTTAATGGCGTCGGAGACGGTGTTGAAATTCCCTCCTCCGGTTTTGCTAACCTTAATAACACTAGCACCCTTCTCAGCCGCCACGAGTGCGGGGTCTAGAGAATCCGTGCGCTGCTTGTAGGGCTTGACAATGCTGTTGAACCAGTTGTCTAGTTGTGACTTGTCGGCGGGCGCGGTGGGCGATGTATCGTCATCCGATATGACAAGGGATTGAACGAGGAGAGTTGTCGTGAGAGCCACATGGAGTACGATAGATGTCACTTTTTCGGCCATTAATTATATATGCGTGTTTCGGTGTCTGAATATTGATAAGCAAGGGTACTAGTGTATTTATAAGCTATATATATATATAGATGCACCATGGAGTTCGGAGAGGGAATCCTAAATTCATGGTAGATTCCCACGCACGGTTTTTTGTTTCTCATTTGTGGTTTCTGTCATTCCTTCTTAAGTATTAGCTAGCTACCAAAATGGACTTAATTCCTGCAGGAGGTTTATATAATTAATTTGTTCTACTTCTCTTAATTAGTTGATCTTTCTGAAAATAGAATACAACATGTTGTCACAAAACCTTCCCCACCCCCCCCCCCCTTTTTTTTAACAACTGTTAATAGCAATATATTAGCTGTTGCATTTAACAATTAATATATATATTAACATGTGTTAATAGCAATATATGAGCTGTTGCATTTAAAATGAAGAAAAAAAAATTCACTTCAGCAATGATGACAAAATGGCAAATAATAATAATAATAATAATTTAATCCTCTTGAGTTGTTGGTAGCTAGCTTTTGTAATTACTTCTCCAAACTTAAAAAACTCTCAATTTAGATTTTAGAGTAACAATCTTTTAATTTTTTTTTTTTTTTTTTTTTTTAAATTTCACCATCAGTTAGGATTTTTGTTAAATATTGTCAAAATTTTTGAAATGCTCTTTTTTTTTAATATATATATATATAAACAAAATTTCAAAGATTTAGGAGTAGGTATTTTTTAAAATTCTAACCAATGCCTAAATCCTTGCAAACTTTTTTCCTTTTTTTTTCTTCTAAAAAAACAGAGGGGCATTTTGAGAATTTTGACATGTCTTCATTAGAATTTAATAGATTGGTGGAATTGAAAAAAATTGAAAGATATATACACTAAATTGAGAGTTTTTTTTTTATGTTTAAAGGTGCTAGCTCGTTCGGTAACTCATCCAAAGTCTGGGCCACTGATTGTATATATAAAGAAAATTGTTGTGTACACATCAAAAGATGTACAACACATCTATCGTTCGATGGTTACACACAAGAAACATACAAAAGAAATTAAAAAAAATTCCACGAGCGGCCATGCAGCCAGCTTCGCTTGTAGACTGACAATTGATTGTTCACGCTCTCTAAAAAGTGAGTAATTCTAAATACTCATCTCTCAAAACTATGTTCACATTGACGGAGGAGGAAGCAACCATGAGGAACCCTTGATATAGGAAAGGCTGAGGAATCTTTTCGCTTCATTGTCACCCAATTGCTTGCTAAACTTGGCGCGTTTAGAAAGATTTGAACCGGGTCCTGAGTTCTTGTATTCTCCAAAGAAAACGGTGCTGCAATACCAATAATAAAAAGAAACTAATTAAACCTGAAAAAGCAAATAATTAACCAATAGAAAAAGATGGGTGATCACGTGCCTGTCACGTTCTGGGTGGAAGTTATCGCTCCATCCAAGAGGATCGACAACGCTGGTCATGGTGGTGTAGGCGTAAACCACACTGGGGTAAGCCATCCATGCTCTTCCTAAGAATGTACTATCGCCGGTGCCGGTTACGCTGCAATGGACAAACGAGAATCCATCGTCTTCCGACGCAGATTTCCTTGCCTGTGCGGCGATCACCATCAGTCCCTCATCCCCAAGTACACGTAATTCTGTGTTCTGCACCAACAAATATTCTCCCTTTCTTACTCCTTAATTACCACAATGAACAAGCAAAACAAAAACAGAAAAAACAGCAGCCCTATTTACTAAGAATAAAGTATTGAAAAAGAAAGCACGTGAATGACGGGAGAACTAAGAGTCAAGAGCCTCGCCCATTTTGTCCCTTTTGAAAGAGTTAACTTGGTTTTAAGATGGCGCGGTTAGCAATGATAAGGTCGGTGAAGGTGGTTAATTATAACCGCTAACCGTATGATGCCTACTCTTATATATAAATAATATAACAACATGGCATTGTTTTGGTACAGGAGTTCATATAAAAATATTAAAAATCTATTTAAGTGTGTGTTTAAGGGTCTAAAAGTGCGTTAACATTTTAAAAAGTCCGTTTGAAAAAAGAAAAAAGAAAAGAGTACCTATTTGTTAAAAAAATAATAATTTGAAAGCGTTTTTAAGGATTCAAAAAGTTCAAAATGACAAAAAATGCACTTTTAACAAAAGTTTAAATATTTTTTTTTTTTTTTTTTTTTTTTACTTCAAAACTCTATTTTCAAACACAATCCCAAATCTATATGGTATGTGAAAAATGTCCAAAACAATCCTAAATTCATTTAAAATAACCGCTAACTAGATACTACTCAAATTGCTAGCAGCCTAAGACAGTACTGCTCTACTCGACGTACCAAATAAAGAGATTTGCCACTTCCAAATATGAAATCAACAGAGCCTTCAACGTAGCAATCCTTAAAGAAGTGGTTGCCCCTGTCGTCACAGAGGGTGTCCTGAAATCCTTTGAATCTACAATTGTAGAAGGAAGCCATGTCGCCGGAGATCCTCAATGCAAGCGCCTGACCTCCCTTCTGCTTCGGATTAGGCCTTGGTGAAGAATTCTGCAAAAACAAATTAACCCACAACATGTACGTTATCATATATGTATAGTAAATACTTATATGGATGATGTTTTAGGCGCGTAAATATATGCATATGTACCGCAATTATAATATTTGCGGCAGTGAAGTAATCCGATTGCACAATCAAGCTTGCGCTATCGACCGTTCCATACTGCGCCGCATTGCCGGAATATGTCAACGTTGGCATACTCCCCGGCGACCCATAAAAAGTAATAAACGGCTTACTCCGCGGAATCGTAATTTTCTCAGTGTATTGTCCGCCTCCTATATGCACAATAACACGTCTTGTGTTCACGTCCGGAATGCTTTTGACGGCGTCAGACACGGTCTTGAAATTCCCTCCTCCGTACTTGGAAACCGAGATAATTCTTGGAGCTCCCTCGGCCTTCACAAGTGCAGGGTCTAGACTACCCTGGCGCGCCGTCAACGGCTTGACGTTGTTCTTAAACCAGGCGTCTACTTGTGACTTGTCGGCGGGTATTAGCGTATCGGAGATGACAGAGGTAGCGACGAGGAGGACTGTCGTGAGAGCTGCATGGAGGACGATGCATGTCATTTTTCGCGCCATATTTGTTTATCGACTTTCTTTTTCTTTTCTGTGTTAATTAAATATATAGATGGGGCGTATAATTTATATATAGAGAGGGATGTGAGATTTTGAGAGCTCCTCGCTCCTCGCTTCTTTTTGTGGTTTCCCTGATTTGGGGAAGCAACGTATCCCTTTGTATGTACATAAATCACCTGAGGGTCCTGATCAGTCCTTTTAATTTCTTGGTGTATAACTCTCAAGTCTCAAGAGCTGAGAGACATTTTAGCGGAATAATATATAACATTTTACTTTTATCCCCACAATAATTTTCCTGGTGTGCATCATTTTGGAAGAACATTAATTTTTATTTTTATTTTTCATATATACATGCAATTGGATTTCTGGAAGAATAATAGCATTTCCTCATTTAATATATATATATATATATATAGGCTATTTTATTGAGTTTTAAAAGAGATCATGGATGCATGTAAAATAACCATATTTTTTTTACAAATTCAATAGATCAACTATTAGATTTGTAGACTTCACATAAGTTAATAATGGACCTCATAAATCTAATAGTCGATTGATTGAATTTGTAAAAATATATATATAAAAAAATTATGAAAAAATTATTGACACCAATAATTTCTCTTCAATTTAGATTAAAGTTGGAATCACAAATAGACGTAAAAAATTGATTTATTGATTGCCTACATGCAAGCATGAGTATATTGTTCTTCACATTTTTTTCGCTCATGAAGAGTGCCGCCAACACATTTATTTTATGGCATGGGAGCTGAGAAGCGGTACTTATAGCAGTCTTATACAGTTGTATATATATATGAGAGCAGTTGCTATACGGATGGTGCAAAAAGAGGAGGTTTTTTGCCCTCCACTCACAAGCTGACACCTCAAAAAATACACAAATTAAAATGAGCACAAAACATCCAACTTCTCCCTTATGCCCGCCCTTGGTTTTTTTTTTTTTTTCTTCTTCTCCCTCACCCTTCACGCACGCATTTTTTTTTTTTTTTCTCTCTTCTTCTTCTTCTTCTCCCTCACCTCTCTGGCGATGGCACTCACCGACGATGGCTGACCCAGCCGTAACCCACCATTTCCGTCCAAACCATCTCCGGCGACTTCTTCATTTCCAGCCAAACCCAACCGAAAAACTCAAATCCAACCTCAAAAATCAATTATAATGCCTCAAAAATCGTTTCTAATGCCTCAAAAATCAATTTTAATGCCATAAAACTCTTTTCTAATATCTAAAAACTAAAACCTAGAGGGGAAGGTTAACCCTTTTTGGGATTTTATCATCCTAAATTTTTTTTTTTTTTTTAAAAAAAAAAAAACCCAGACCCACCTCTCCGGAAAAACCAAAAAAAAAAAAACCAAACCCACAGCCGGTGAGACCTAGCCGTGGGTCTCGGCGGCCGGCCAGATCAAGGCCGGCCGTGGGTCTGGCTCTGCACCGTTCTCTCTTTGCGCCGTGTGTTCTTTCTCTTCAACATCTTTTCTTTTTTCTGCTGCATGATGTATTTTTTTGGAGTGCATTTTTTTCCTTTTATTTGATGTGTCAATTTGTGAGTGGTGGGCAAAAAACCCCACCTTTTTGCACCAACCGTATTGAAGTTATTATATATATATATAAATTTTCTCCAAATCAATTTAGAGAAAATATAAATACAATTTTTTTCTAAATCAATATGGAGGAAATATATACTCATGCGTAGGAATAATATTACTGCTGTCCAATCCATGAGTCCGTACATGCCACATGCGTCATTGTTGACAATCCAGATGTCAAACTATGGTTCGTCGATGTTCTGTTGAACATCTTCCAATCATGAATGAGAGCAGTCAAATCCGCTAGCTTGGCACGAATAGTACGACAGCAATTGGCATGGACGGTTGTGAGAGCTTTGAAGTCTTTGGTATCTTGACAGAAGCCAGTGAAGTATTTGGTGTCTAGGAATCTCACAGTGAGGCCTATGTCTCTTAAGAGCACTTGCAACAGACTCCTTATAGGAGTCTGTTTCCCTTCATTTAGGGAAAAAAAAAAAGAGAAAAAACCACAAAACACTCCCACAGTAGAAACCCTATATTTAACCTCCTCCATTGGGTTTCAACAGTGTTTCCCAATGCATTGGGAAACACTGTTGAAACCCTTTGATTATTAAATTATAAACTATTGGTTCTCTTTCCTCTCTCCTGTCTCCTCTCCCATCCCTTCTTCTTCCTCCGGCAACTCCCTCTTTCCCTCACGCTTTCCCTATCTCACGTTCTCCTTCTTCTCCCACAAACACCAAAAAATGCATCCCCAGATTTTCACTCCTCTCACAGACCCTTCTACGCACAGTAGTGGCTCCGAGGCGTGGGGTGCAAACCGGCGATGGTGGCTCCAGTGATCAGCGAATGGTGGTGCAAATCAGTGATGTCGCGTGGTTTGGGGCTTCGACGGTACTGGAGTGCGAATCCACGATCCACATGGCTTGGGTCTCTAGTAGCAGTGGGTCGTGTCTTGGCGCGTTGGTCTCCAGCAGTGGAGTGTCGACGATCTGGTAGAGGTCCGGTGATCGCAGACGAAAACGAAATCGCATATGAAAACACAGACGGACGAAATCGCAGATGGATGCAAATGAAATCGCAGATGGACGCAGGTGAAGGAAAGAGGGGTGAGGGTTGTTTTCGTCGGGGAAGAAGAAGATGAGAGGTGCGGGAGAGAGAAAAAAGAAACAGAGAAGACGTGTGTGGTGGGGAGGGGGAAGAGAGAGAAAAAAAAAAAGAAGAAGTAATTTTTGTTAAAAAAGTAAAAGTAAAAAGTATTATTTTAATGATATAGGGAATTGTTAAGAGAATCTATTGTGGTGTAAATTTGTATAGGGAAGCAAAAAGTAGTTTGGATCCTTAAACTTAGGGAAAATGGTTGGGAAGCTGTTGCTAGTGCTCTAACACACCTCCACGCATCATATTTCCTGAAAGAGAGCTGCTACGCGTCCCGAAAATTTTCCCGAAATGTGGTTCCCGACTGACGTGGCGTTGGTAAGTAAACTGTAGTTAAGTTTTTTTTTTAAAATTTTTTTATTTAATAAAAAATAAACCCCACTCACCCACCCACGCATGACCCACCCCCTTCACCTTCTTCTCGACTCCGGCGACACCCAGCCACCAGCGCAACCCGCCACCCACGCCCACCCGACCTCCGCCCAACCGGCTTCGAAAATCCAACACCGCCCCCACCAGCCGGCCGGAATAGGCCGCCACACACGCCCAGGTGAATCCCCCCGTCCAGCACGTTGCCCAGCCTGAAATTTAATTGTTATTTTGTTGCTTTTACATCAATTTGTGGTGTAAAAATATGATGAAATTTGTATAGTTGCAGCGGATTGATTTGTACTCATTCAAATAAATTCTTAGAAGATTCAAATGGTCCAAATGGACCAAATCTCTCCGGCAAAGTTTGTGTCTTTGTGAGCCAAAGAGGCATAGCTAGAGGAATAGCACAGCACCCCTACACGACAAACAGAGAGGCTGAGAGGGGGACGGTGTGCCGGCGTGGAATCTACAGAGAGGCTGAGAGAGTGAGAGTTGAGACAGGGACAGCGACAGAGAGGCTGGAAGTGGAGTTGAGAGGGGCATGAGAGAGGCTGACAGTGAAAGTGAGTAGCTTGGCGGAGCTGGGCTGCTGGCCGAGGCAGAGCTGGCGGCGTGGGCATGGCAGAGCTGGGCAGGGAGGCGTCGCCAGAGTCGCAGATCTATCGCCGGTGGTGGTGTCTTTCAGTGGGTTCCGTCCTAGGGTGGGTGGGCGCCGCGTCTCTGTTCTGTTGCAGTGTGCTGTCATGGGTGGGTTCGCCGGAAGCAGAGGTTGGGGTGGGGGAGAGAGAGAGGTGTGCTGTGGGAGAGAGAGATGTGTGTTGTGGCCTGTGGGAGAGAGAAGAAGGTGGAGAGGATAAGATAGGGCATGCGTAGGTGATTGGGTGGGTGAGTGGGGTTTATTTTTTATTAAATCAAAAAATCAAAAAACTTAACTGTAGTTTACTACTTAACTAAATCCACGTCAGTCGGGACAAAATTTCGAGAAAATTTTCGGGAGCTCTAGCATTTCTCTTCCTAAAACACGTTGATCGTTTAATCCCGTAGAGTTATCTTTCTGGGCGTACCATGCATCAAATAATGAGATGGTCTTGTTGTTGGATCTGATCATGTAGAACCCAGTGTTTATGGGGTTGCCTTCCGACCCTTCATCACCGTTGAAAACATCTGTGCTGATTTCGAGATCAATGGTTCCATTTTGGCTCAGCCTTGGAAATGGATTCCTTAGCCACATCACATCGGTGTCCTGTGATAAAAATAAAAAAATAAAAAACTCATCAATTAATAATAGCTACGTACGTCGAAACAATGAGTTGTAAAAACTATTTGATATTATATATATATATATAAGTTGCAAATTTCTTTTATTTTAAATAAAACCAATGAGTTGTAAACATTCATAATTCATGGTGTGGAAATAGATTGGTTTTAGCTTACATGAAAGCATTTGAGGTTGAATAATTGTATTATAATCAAATGTGTATATGTATACACGTACAATAGATCAAACAATATCTAGCCATCTATACACTTGAATTTAAACCATAACAATAAGATTTGAATAGTTATCTTCTGCACAAAACATATCTTTGACTTGGCTGTTGAGATAGTAATGGAGTTTGATGATGGTAGAAGATATATTGTTAACAACTATATAGCCTACTCTTTTTTTTTCTAATCGGCTATAAAGATCGAGATCGATCTTTTACATTCTTGATCCGAGTAGAAGAAAAAATAGGAAATGATTGTGAATACTAGCTAGGATGGAGGTAAATTACAAAAAAATTACTCTTTTAATGAAGTAATATTTTAGATGAACAAATATATTTATAAAATTTGAGTAAGGAAATTAATTAAGGTACCGTGAAAATGAAACTGTAGCCTCGCTTCAGTACGTCTCCCAGAAAGAGGGTTCTCCTCCACATCATCTTGATAAAATTATCGGACATGTAAAGCTTCTCAGCCTTGGAATCCATGGCGTCCTCCATTTCAAGCATGTAGCAATGAAGCCGAAGAAACTCGCAGCGTTCGAACGACGTCTTATCGACCGCAACCAATAGAAGGTGATCTACCAATTCCGGCGTATCTTCCCCGACCCAAAAACTATCCAAAAACATGTCAAGCATCGTCTTGTCTCTCCCTCCACGTAAGCCTTGTTCATAATGGTGATTATTACTGTCCTGTCCTCCATGGAAGCCTCCCACAAAGCTACCTCCAGTGCATCATCACCCTTATATATCATGTTGATACACAGTTTCCCGATTGGTGACGTGGCACGCTTGTTGACTCCTTGACAAATGATTCAAGCTTGACCTTACCTGCACAGTAGAGAAAAGAATAGGATCGAAGAGACCGGGGGTGAGCCGGCGGGGATACTCCGATGCCTAAGTCAGTGTATGCTTTTGAGATAATGAGGAAACAACAAAAGCTTTTAGAGTGCTAGAGTTGCATTACCAGAACTTGTGGAGGTGATTCGTATTATATAGGCATGGAGTGATTGTTCCCTTGTCAATGACTGACTCTTCCCTGATTCTCTGCGAGGCAGTTTGTTACCAGGGATTTAGGTAGTTATCCGTATCAAGACCTGATGGGATCAGGATAGGATTTGGTTGTTGTGGCACTTTAAATTTTGAATGCTGATAGATAATATATCTGATCTTTTCGAAGTGCTTGTTATTGAATGAAATGGATAAGATAAGTTTTTTGAATTTAATATCTTGATCCCTAGCTTTTCGGGCTTTGGAGGCCTTAAGCTTATCAGTGATATGTTGTGATCGAGGCCCGAAACGGTTTCTCGGGTGATCGAGACCTGAGGCCTTCTCGCCTGTTCGAGGCGTTCTCGGGTGATCGAGGCTGGCCTGGGCTCCCGAGGCCTCGAGACGCTCTTGGGCTCTCGAGGCTCGAGATGCTCTTGGGCTTTGAGAACATGGGCCTTGCTTGGGCTTGGTACAGGCCCTATGGTTTTGTGGGGTTGATTCATGACCCAACATATCACATAAATTAATTTATAAATATATATATATATATATATATAACACAGCAAGAATTCTTCAAAAAGAAAATATATATATATATATATATATATATATAAAGGCTTACCGTTTTAGAGGGTTGACATTGGTTATACTGTACCGACAGGAGTGGCTTAAAGGAGGTCGGGAAGGCGAGAAGACATAGAGTAAACCGGCGAACAAGAAGAGGGATATGAGTGATATAAGGCCGATTCGATCCTTGTGCTTATTCATGTGTTGGCCGGAAAATGATGGTTGTTTGGTCCTGGCCGGACAGTTTCAGGTGTAACAGCCGTCTGTAGTGTCACGGTATATATATATATATATATATGTTCTTATATTAAAATGATACTCTACGTAACTAGCTTGTAATACGTGTGAAAATGAAATATATTGTCGAGAGAAAGAAATGAGAGAGAAGAGACAAGTCAATGTACAAGTAGTCAATGCACTCTTCTCTCTCATTTTTGTAATCAATCAGATTTTATGGTAACTAAATCTCGATCATCATAATTAATCATAGTTATTTATCTCAATTCAGCTCGGTTCAGAGAGCTTGTATTTTGTTGATACTTAGTGTTTGGTTTGAGCTTGAATGAAATTTGTTTATTCATAAAAAGAAAAAAAAAATCTTTTATTTATTACCTGAACATATGCCATAATCTTATTAGAAGCAAATTTTTTATGTCATCAAATGACGTGTTGACATGTCAGCTTTTCGGGAGTAGCTTGGAAAAAAAAAAAAAATTAAGCCATTTATTTTTTTTTTGCGCAAGATCAATCACGTTGGATATGTTGTTTACCAAGATTTATTTGACAGTTGGATCATTCGGTAGCCTTTGGTAAAGGTTGTTACATTTCTTACGCCAGCACTATTCGGATGATTCTTCGTGGGAATTAATTAGTGAAGTCAGCAACAAAAGTTAGATCGCAATTCGCAAAGAAAGGTAACGTGGAAGCGTATTAAAGGAGAGAAGGACTAAGAGTGGATTGGATAGCCCAAGAAAATTTTTAAGGGTCAAGGCATGTAGTAGGACATGGGTTTGAATATCCGCAACGGATAATCTCCATATATGTCTGATTAGTAATAACCACCTTGAATTCTCATCAATGCTCAAGTGGGGTTAGATCAGGTTATGACTTAATCGGACTTGAAAGAGAGCTTGTGGTTTTTATTATTTAGGCCTCTCATGTGCAGTTCCCTGTGAGTAGATGTTACTATGGTCACGCTCAGATATAATAATCACAATTAATTTCATTGACCAACCATTTTTGAATAAAAAACATTAAAATGAATATATAAAGAGAGAATTACTCGAACCCAAGGCATTAGAAGTCACCATTAATTTATACCTCATAGGCCATCGGTATTGTACCGTATGTTCCTTGTAACGTATAAATCTCATTGTAAGAGGGTTAAGGGTACATATAAACTATATGGAAGATAATTAATTATGGACTATAAAATAATTACTATAATTATTTTATTGTACACTTCATCAAAATAATTTTTTATCTTAAATTTGCAACATATTTTTCCTGAATTATGCCTTGAATTGCCTTCTAAATATTTATGAGATAATGATTACTAAGCATGAATTTTGTTGCTCTGATATATCTTTTTGTTTTTTTTGTAAGAAAATCTCAAAATGTGGAAGTCACTTGGAAATGCAGCTTTTGATTGTTATGGCCCATTATGATAGATAAAACCATTGGCAGTACAAATACTCCTTTAAACTTAGATCTAATCCAACTTCCAAAGAAGACGATCAGACTAAGGCCAGGGATAACAACTTAGATCTAATCTCGCCTCTAAAGAAACCAAAAAGACTAAGAAGAGCAAAAACAACGGAAAAGGGATCTCCATCATAGACAAAAAATATGAAGCCCAGATAGTTTGGGTTAACATGTGAACAAAAAAAAAAAAAAAAAATACAATACATAAATAACTCAAAAAACAATAGCTTTGATAGAGGGCGAGGTGGAGAGCCTTGTGAGGATGATGTCCGGTGCGTGTGGGCCACATGCCGGCATGTTAGATCCACACGCAAGAGTGTGTGGTCCGTGCTCCGACGTGTGGATGTTAGGGGGAATCGTAGATGATGGCGCCAGGAAGATGGGACACCGGTGAGGGTGGTGGCATAACGCGTTGTGAGCTGGAACTTGGGGAGAAATGAAGATCCGATTTGTAAAAACCCATCTTCAAAAATTATAAATTCGGCCGAGAAACGCAGTGGAGAAAGCGACTGGCAAGGAAGGTGTAACGCTCCGATATTTGAATTAGCAAATATCGAAGTCATTATGCTGCAACTTTAGAAATACAATTTTACAGCGGAATATGTATATAATTTTTTTCTTTTTCTATGGCCTATGAATAATTTGCACAACACAATTGAGCTGACTGAAATACCTCAAGGTGATATATTATTTAATGAAAATAGGAATATGGTTTCATTACAACAAATGTACACACTATGTGTACCAAATATATGCCACAGACGGCACTAAATTAATATAGTATTATTTGTCAAGTTAGCACACATCACACTATGTAATAAAAGTGATTAACATAAATGAGACTTGCTTCAAAGAATAAGTATCAATCTCGCAATAGATGATCTATCAACCATCAAAACCAATAAAAGTATCATCGTCCTCACTCTCTATTCCTGCATCAAGGTCTATGTAAATATGACGTTATCATATTTACATAGACAAACAAGTGAGTAACCTATTTTTCTAAAAATAAAGACTAAAAGCCTAGTTTGAGACAAAGTAAGATTAAGGAATAAAATATATAATGATGCATGAGATGCGAATGCAGCGTAGTGACATATTAGTTTGTGTTTTATGATAATCTTTCTTCAGACCTCTCGTCATGAGCTCCCAGCCCGTTCACGTCCGTTATGTCCCCCACACTTTAAAGTTTTACCTGTTTGGTGCTGGCGTTTACACCGCCCCAACTTAATTATATATTAGGCCTGTTGGACAGTTATATACCCCCATCCACTGAGATACCGATAGTTTCTCGCGGCAATCCACCCAGCTTGTTCTTAAGGTGGCTATCTTATCAGCCCATATTATTAGACACATTATGCAACAGTTGTAATGCGAAAATTATATCAATCAGGCGAAATAAGAATTCCTATACCAACAAAATAAAGCTAATACTTAGTAAGTACATCCAGATTTACGATCCTTAGTATAGAATTTCTGCTCCACTTCTACATACAAATACATACATACAAACAATATTTATATATTAGTTCATTCTCAAATAATATTATTGTTTAAAGACCCTCATCTTTTTATATTTATTTATTATCCGTCACTTCATCTTTACTTACTCATTTTATCATATAAATCTGAGATAGTTACTTATAAATAGTTTTATTTCTGAATTCATTTTTGGTGACGAGGCTAATGGCCAATATCACAAAATAAAAACTAGTATTATAAATACTATATATAAAGCATAATTCATATTTCGGGGATGAGACCGATGGTCCGAACCACAAAAAATATGAATTAAAATTTAAATGACAATAAAATAAATGACTGAATATAAATACTGAATTCATATTTCGGGGTTGAGACTGATGGTCTATACCGCCAAAAATATGAATTAAAATTTAAATGACAATAAAATAAATGACTGAATATAAATACTAAATTCATATTTCGGGGTTGAGACCAATGGTCCGTACCGCCAAAAATATGAATTAAAATTTAAATAACAATAAAATAAATGGCTGAATATAAAAGCTGTAAGTAAATAGTATATGTAATAAATATAGATAATATCATAAGCCTTTAATCAATTTGTTTATGAACTCTTATCATTAACTCATTTATTGCTTTGTTTTACATCATAAGCTTATTGGGTCTTAAACAATTAGATGAGAACAAATAATACGAACAATAAATCATTATAATTACACAAAGAACACTTACCAATAGCCTTGAATTAGAATTCCACATAATCTTCTCTAGGTAGCTAATTAGAAAACTAAGAACACTTGAAGACTACAAGAAGGATCTAAGCCATATGATTTTTGACTTAGAGCTAAGGAAGAGAAAGAAAGAAGGAGCAAGCAATCTTTTCTTGCTAAGAAAGTAAAAGAGTTCAAGTGAAAAAATGAATTACTTAGGCTCCTATTCATAAGAAAATGAATGGCTAGGATTCAATTTAATACATTTGATCTAAAGGTTCAATACAAGCTTCTACCTATAAGAGAATGAATGGCTAGGATTCATTTTCATACTTTCAAATTCAAAGGTTGAGATGTATTCAACCAAAACAATGAACCTAGTCTATTTTAACATTTTCGTCCAAAATGAGGGCAGTACACTCCGATCCATTTTTTGATGTCCAAACGTACTCCGATTGATATGAAATTTTGAGGGTAGATAGAGGACTCCGAGACAAACATTTTATATTTTTGGTTCGACTTCATCCAAGTTCGTTTGACTCAGTTTCTGGCCCTTATAAAATTTTCCACTCAATTAGACTTTAAACTAATTGCATTCACACTTGGCTACTTGGCCACTTGCCTTATTAAAGGTTCAAGATATTATCACATGATCATTCTTACTAGAAGCCTCCAACTTTTCAACAAAAGTGGCTAGCCAACCTTTACTTAGTAGTTTTAATCTTTACTAGACAATACGAAAAGTAAGACACTGCTTTTTAAGCCAAAAAACTAAAAAGCTTCAAATCAATTTTTGATTTCACCAAACACTAACATAAATAATTTATTCACTAAATTGTGTTTAATTATGCCCATAAACATACTTATGAATCTAAATTTGAGAATTAAAGTGATACTAAAAAGATGTCAACAATCAATGTAATATATACCCTTAACACCAAATAATTATTTAATATCGTTAATTCATATATCATTACTCTAATTTATTTATTTTCCTTTTAATCTATTTAATATTATTTCAATAAGAGTTTTAAAATCTAAGTCGTTACAGAAGGAGACAGTTGCTGCCTTTTTTGTAGGGTCGGGGATAAATCGTAAAAAATGATAGATAAAGCCTCGTAAAGAGACTAGAGAATCTAGAGAAAAAACTCTCGAGAGAAAATAGAGAGAAACTCAAAAAAGGGAAAAGAAAAGAGCAGTAAGGGCTGGTTTTCCCTCCTCCTCCGGTGGCTTTTTTGCCTGTTGGCTTTCTTTCTGTTTTCGGGAGAGAGGAGAGAAATCGAAGACAGGGATGCAATAGCAATCACCATCTTGTGGCGCAAATTCATCGTAGGATTATCATCACCGCCACAAGAGCCGGTGTGGTGGCGCTGGCAGCAATGGTCGAGGAAATAGTAGCAATGAAAGTGGATGTGACAAGCGTTTTGCTGATTCAACTGTGGCTCAGACATTAATAAATATATAACAGGAGAAAACATCCATTTCTTCCATCTATAGACATGCCAAATTTCCATTTAACCAAATCGCCAAACTACTAATAATAAATTTATCCTAGTGATTTAAGCATATCCAACTTCTATTAAAAAAAAAAGCTTATATTATAATTAAGTTAGGATTATTCTTTGACACCTTTTAAAATTATGTGATTATCAGTTCACATACTCATCCAGATGCTAAGCAATTGAATGATTTGTTCTTCGAAATGAATTTCAAGATGCTTCGCCACTAATCTTTAAAAAAATCAACTTAAAAAAGTTTCATCGTAAGAGTACTCAATTTAAACAAGCTCTGAAAGTTTTCTAAAATGTTTTTTTTTTTTCCTTGGTATAAATCTAACTAAAAAATAACCACAAATAGAAACTCTTCACTAGATTAGTTCTTAAAGGTCCAATGAGAAACAAGACTTATTGATACAGCTAAAAAATATATAAATACCTAAAACTTAATTTTGAAAAGATTGATTTTGGTAAGCTAATTAATGGCTAACCTGACCAGATTCCCTTGAGATCATAAGACTGCCAACCATCAATATGAAGATCTTCTGTAAGGAACGAGAGGCTGTGGTATTCCTAGTGAAAAGAACGATATACAGATTTGACAATATTCAACAATTTCTATAAGCACTCTGAAATTGGTGGAGGCAGAATTAACACTAACACGAAAAGTATAACCAAACTAAATATCAGAAGGAAAGAACAGTTGGAAGGTATTGCATTCTTTTTGCTCTCTGTATTCAACGTCCCGGAAGTGCGAACCGCCATGGCACCATCACTTGGGAATCCCTTCATTTCTCCTCAAAATCAACGTCAATAATCTCAGGCTCTGACTTTGAAGTAGTGTTGCCTCTGCCACCTCTTGAGAATAAGTCCCCCTTCGGCTGCCATACAGTGTTTCCACAGCTTGTGCAACGAATTATTTGGTTCTTGTAACCAACAAATTGCCTCTTACAAGCTGGGCAAGCCCCCTGTCCAAGTTTTGAGCAAAATGACAAATCAGCTAATTTGTTAATAGAAAATTCCAACCCGTGACACATTAGAGAGGATAAGTGAAGTTTCCCCAAAAAACAATAGGTTGCAGGCAACAAGATATTCTATATACCTCTTAAATTTCTAATACAGTTAATATATCTAGCTTGCCTACTTCCGTCTCAAATCATTACATACAATATTTATATTGACAACCACCCCCAATCTGATGGCAAGGGAGCAGGGGTTATCTTTGACTACATGTGATACATACATGAATAAGCTATACATTGCAAAATAGATCAAATGCAATCATAGAACGAAGTTAATTTACATCATTAAGTGGGATGAAAATATATAAATTCCTAGCAAAAACAAAATAAGAAAGATATTCCACCTAAACAACAAGGCACAACATTGTGAAAACTATTTCCACCTGTTTGCATTTTTCAAAAACAAAATTAATTCTTTGAAAGAAACTCAAAAGTTCAATATAAACATTGAATTCTTGAAATAAAAACAATTAAGCAAAAGTCTTACAATATTAGCCCATATAACAATTAATATCGATCAGGACAAAAAAGGTACATATGCCACCAGAAGAAAAATATAGTGAGGACTTCCGTTTTGATTGGACCATAGCAGGAGCAAAAGTTATACCAATTAAAAAAAAAGAAAAAGAAAAAAAAGGTCACAATTTCTGTGGAATGGTATCAATAGCTTGAAAGATGATCACTTGGTTATTTGATCAAGGTGGGCTTTTATCCTAAAATGTTTTCAAGAATATGAGGTACAAGGAGAAACTGACAAACAGTTCATAGCCAATTGCACAATGTTGAGAATGGCATATAACGCAACCAGTCCAATCACACCCTATAAAAGAATTGCAGCTAAAATAATATTAAAATTATAAATGCACACATGCATCCACATTCACGGGCAAAAGCAGAACAACAAGAACCAGTAATACCTTTATAACGAGGTTATTGGCAATAGCACCAATGAGAAGAGGACCAGCAAATGGCAGTACCCAAGTTGCGATTATCAAGAACCGAAAAAGCCATCCAGACAATGCAAACCAGAGGAAGAAAATTGTCTATAAAAAAAAAAAAAAAAAAAAACAAGAAAGTTGAGTGGCCAAAAAAAAAAAAAGAAAAGGTTTGCATAACCAACATCCAGAATACATACAAAGAGAAAACAAGGAATACATAATAAAGAAATGCTTCATTTTGAAATTTTTTACATCACTCAGGGATAGAATATACAGCCTTCAAATTTGTCGAGACTTGTTTAATCTGTAATATGACTCACAACTTTAGACTAAATTGGAGGCCTGTGCTTAGTTAACCTTCATAAAGTAATTAAATGAATTAATGACTAGTTACATCAAGAGTTTTATGAGACCAACTAAAAACTAAAAAATACAGTGCCACCCTCAACAAGCAATTTCCCTAGTTCCCAACTACTTGGGGTGGGTTTTGAAGATAGTCATAAGCAACTTGTCCAGTGGTAAAGGAGTAGAAGGTAATCTACGGATTCCCCACTATTCTTGCACATGTAACACCAATTTACCACTATAAGATGTTTTCTCAAGTTATCCATAGTAAGAAGTGGCCAACCAAGCAAAGAACACAACTTTTGAGAGAACCTTATTTCGCCAAATACTCCTTCGTGGAAAAGGATTATTATCATGGGGAATTAAGACATTATAGAACGATTTGACATCAAACAACCCTCTCTTGGAATGTGTCAAACAAAACTTGTTTTCATCACCTCGTCTCAGTCTGATGGAATAGAACAGATTGAAAAACGTGATGAAAAAATTAATGTTCCATTGACTAGACATTGGAAAGTTGTGAGTGATCAGCCACGGAAGCATCTTTGAAGTGAGCAATATTGAATAACTTCGGAAAAGCTATCTTAAGGGTATGCTCCCCACACCACACATCATGCCAAAATCTAATACTATATTCATCGCCCACCTCCAAACTAGTATATCTAGAGACCCCCCAACCCTTTTTGATATTTTTCCATAGACCAAACCCAATGACCCATTAACCTCACTGAAACTCCACCTACCCCATGAGCTACCATATTTAAATTTCTAAATCCCCAACCCCCGCACCCCCCCCCCCCCCCCCCAAAAAAAAAATCAGAGAACCTACCTTGGACTTACTTACTAAGTGAAAGTTGAACTCTTTACTAATACAACCCCCCACAAGAAATCAACATCAGCAGGGATGGGAAAAAGAGATAAGAATGGTTAAATTATACAAGATGCTTTTAATCAAGGTAATCTAACCACTTTACACAAACACAACCACTTCCAACCAGCCAAACGACACTCTATTCTGCGTTCTTAAGGTCATCTCTAATAAACTCTCTCTCTCTCTCTCTCTCTACCCCCATCGGCAAGTGAAGATGCATCCTGATGTTTCTTAGTTGTTTGTTGGTTTTTCCAGCAACGAGAAAAGCCACAACTGAGTGTTTCCTAAGGGTCCTTGATCGTCCTTTGTATAATCATTTTTGTATAAAGTTTAAGAGTTTTTCCCGAAATTTATATCCGTATTGGTGTGAGTGTGGCTAAGACTAAGTGTAGAGACACTTAACTCTATCACAAGGTAAAACAAGTGTGAGAAAAATTGCCTTTTGAGATTAGTGATGATGAACAACGACGTATGCTTCAACACCCCCTTTTCACTATTGACTAAGGTGAGAAAGAAGATTGGCAAAGGAGTAGTAATTTCAAATTCAATATAGTTGGGAGTTATGTGATAGAGTAATTATATACATCACCACCCCCCTCTCCCCCCCCCCACCCCCAATCCCTGGCATGGTCCCCACAACCCTTTTACCAATCCCCATGCACCACAATATTGTGGGAACCACGCCACATAGAATTTTTTTTTGGGGGGGGGGGGTGTGGGGGGTGATAGTGATCACTCTGAAATTTCATGAAATATGCTTGGTCACTTACTCTATTGGAGTGTCGATTCAGAATGCCTAATTTTGCATACTTCCAATGAAGGGGTGTCATTTTGTCTCAAGGCAACCGTGGCTATTTTATAAGGCACAACATTGTGGCTATGACAATACTTAATCAAGCAAGGTGATATTTAGAAAAAGAATGTTCCAACCTAAGACTTGCAACCAATAAAGCTCAAAATAACTGTGGGATCATTTCTCAAAAGCACACTGGTTATGGAGATGGCATTCTTAGTTCTGCTCCAAACTTGATGGAGTCACTTCTTTTCAAAGCTGGAGAATTGATGCAACAGCCCTAGCATGTTTAGATTCCTCTTAAAGCACACTGATTATGGAGATGGCCTTCTTGATTTTGCTCCAAACTTGGTGGAGTCAACTTTTTTTCAGAGCTGTAGAATTGATGCGGCAGCCCTAGCAAGTTTAGAAAAGAACTTACCCAATTTTGAAGCCCAAGACTAAGGTTTGTGCCTTATGTCAAATTAAGAGTCCCATGCCAGTTAAAAACTCTTTCTGGTCTGGGGTTTAAGTGATCCTGGCAGTTGATTGGGCCTTATTAGTTGTTTGTGTTCTTGGGTTGCACCCCTTGCATTTTTATTGAATTTTCTTTCCTATACAAAAAAAAAAAAAAAAAAAAAAAAAAAGAAGAAGAAAAAGGAAAAAGGAAGAAGAAGAAGAAGAAGAAGAAGTTAGTTTTGTTTCCTTATTTAAAGTAGGGTTTGATGTGTACGCTTAAGATTTACTCAATCTGAGGGTTCGCTGGTTAGGATTAGCTTACATTAGGGTTTTCTTCTAATAAAGAGATTGTAAATTTCTCCAATGGAGTTGGTGCTTATTGCATAGAGATTTACAGAGAGTTTGTAAGCTCCTCTTTCTTATTATTTCTTCTTTCTTTGTTTATTATCTTGATTTCTTGCACCTTCATCATTCTTTCAAACCTATAGCTCTTACACCATTCATGCCAATGTTCACACGGCTTAGAGCAGCTACCAATTTCTTGTGTGTTTTCTTCCATTTTGAAACTATAACCCACCACCATACCCCTTCTCTCACACCTTATGAAACCCTTAGACCCCAGATTTCCCTGAACCTTTTGATAGCAGCTAACCAGTCCAAACCTACCTTAAAAAGACCAAATTGGCTGCTGACAGGTATATTTCCAGCAAACAGTTATCTTTTTTTTATCTTTTTTTTTATTAGCAATAACCAGTCTTATTTCCAGCAAACAGTTATCTCTAAAATTATAACCCACCACCTATTATATTGTAAGACAGCCACAAATTGAAAAAAGACAAGTTTGTCCTACACCAATCAAGGGGATCTGCAGTATCATGTTAATTGTACTCAAACAATAGTCATCATAGAAAACACCATCTACACTTGGTGTAACATGCAGCATAATTTTGAGGGATACATACCGCGAAACTTCTTCCTAATGGAGTATCCAGAAAATCATTGAGCTGCTTCCTGTACTGCATGGATGACAAGCAACACAATTATGAGTGATCACATTGATGTCAGAAAACGTAAGAGACCAATAACAGAAGAACACTAATTAAAGACCAAAAGACAATATCAACTCCATAACAGACACAAACCAATTATTAAACTCCTGTAACACTATTTGTAAATTCCCACTCTACACCTAGGTATCATTGCCAAAGCATGTCTTGTGTTGAATCAACCCAAAACTTGAATCTTTTAACTATAACAATAAAACCCTTAACATTCTGAATTCCTACCCTACAAAAAGTTATCACAGTTCACTATTGATTAGTGTCAAAACTTACAAATCAAACTTGTTAATGTTCTCAAACTATTTTTCACAGTAACTGGAATATGACACGATTTGAATTTATGTATATACATATATGAGTATACTTTTTTTTTTTGGATAGATATACAATTCTATATTTTTGTGTGAATAAAATCAATCAATAAAAAAAGACTGCCAGAAATTCTGCATGACAACCCCCAAAACTCTTGCAACTTTTAGCTTCAAACAGAAACTCTTTTAAAACCCTCAAAAACTACCCTACCCATCATAATCTTCTCTAATTCTTTTTTTTTTTTTTTCTTGACAAGTAATTCAATATCATTAAATAAGCGTAGTGGGGTGCAACCCTACTACACAAGAAATATACAAGAGAACCCCCTAATTAGAAAAAAACAATGAACAAAAGTCCAAAAAATTTGCAAAACTAGAAACAAGCAAGCTATGATGTGTTGATATCCAGGTATATAAAATGTTGAACATGATCCTCCATAGCTCATCGAAGTCTCTATATCTTCAAAGCTTTGAGCATTCCAATCTCTCCAAAGACACCACATTAAACACAATGGAGTCACCCTCCATACTTCCATAATATTACCACACCCTACCCAACATCCATAAGTCACCAACAAATCACTTACCTTGTCTAGGCATAACCCAATCAACACCAAACAATTAAGAATAAAGATCCATAACTCTCTTGCTACTTCACAATGAATCAGCAAGCGATCAATGGACTCCACACTCTTCTTGCACATGTAACAACACTCCACCACCACAACACTCCTCTTTCTCAAATTATCCAATGTCAATATTTTCTCTAAAGTTGTTGTCCACACAAAAAAGCCACTCGGAGGGAGCCTTGACTCTCCAAACATTCATTAGCAATCAATGCCAAATGCAAAAATTGTCTACCTCCAATGAATACATTCTATGAATTAGATATATTCTTTCTCAACACTAATTTTGACACGTTGGCTAAAACCATGGAAATAGTTTTATAAACCCCACTCACTAAGCTAATTGGACGGAAATCCTTAATGTCCACAACACCTGCCTTCTTTGGGATAAGAGAAAGAAAATTTGCATTAAAACTCTTCACAAACTTCCGTCAACAATGAAACTCCTTAAAACGGCCATGATGTCTTGTTTCATTACCTCCCAACATTTCCCGAAAAAAAGGCCATAGTGAAACCATCCGGCCCTAGAACCTTGTCATCATTCAAATCCCTCACCACCTCCCACACTGCTTGCTCCTCAAAATCTCTTTCCAACCAATTACTCTCTTCTGTATCAATGGAAAGGATCGAAAGGCCATCCACCTTAGGTCACCAAGTAAACTATTCGGACTACAATTGATTGTATAATTGCAATATATGATCCTTTATTTCAATGGATTCAGAAGACACGGATCCGTTAATAACTAAAGAACCCACTAAATTATTTCATCTAGGGGAATTTGCCACCCTGTGAAAAAAATTTGTATTTTTATCGCCCTCCCTTAACCACATAGCCTTAGATTTCTGCCTCCAACTCACTTCCTCAAAAAGAATAATTCTCTCCAATTCCCTAGACATATCTTCCTACCTCCTCCTTTCATCCTCCGTTAAAACTTGGCCCTCTACAATAAAATTCAGCTCCTGAATATCCTCCAAAAAGTTCTTTTTCTTCCCTACATCGCCAAAAACCTCTCCATTACATTTCTTCAAATCTGCTTTCAAAGCTTTCAACTTACTTGCCAAACTCATAAGAACACCCATCCTCCATCAGTTTTGGCGTCCTAAATCATTACTTCATTGTGGCACTCAGGCAGCTAGCAATTTAATTGAACATATACAATACAAGATGAGTTCTCAAAACTATTGAGCATAAAGGAAGAATCATCACAACAAAATGATAAGGATAAGCGGACCTCTGAATTGAAAATTTGGAAAGCGGTTATCCGGATACTTCTCTTCTTGCCAAACAAGCAGAACACACAATTCAGAAAAAAAACGAGGGCATTTTGATAAGACACAGCAAAGAGAAAGACCTATACAACCCTCTCAGCATTACCAACCCCAAAACAATCATAAAACTCTAAAATCTTAGTTTCATTTCCAATCTAAGAGAGAGAGAGAGAGGACAAACCCTCGGCAAGTTCCTGCTGAAGTCCATAGAGAAAGTGCGCCACCGAGGGCTGATCTCGAACTCCCTGTCGAAGTCGCGGGCGCGGTCGGCGGCGGAGCGGGCGACGGAGCTGAGGCGTCGGGACACGGAGTAACGGCGGTCAAGGCGCTCGGAAGCCTTCTTGGCCTCGAAGACAAGCTGATCGAAGCCGTCGTTGGCGCTACGCCACGCGTCCCTCCAGGCCTCGCCCGAGGCCATTCGCTTCGCGAAGCCGTCGATGTCGCTGCGCCTAAAGGCCCTGACGGGGATGGCCGGGCGGCGATGATGGTGGGGCCTTAACAGGAGTGGAGGTTGCCATGGCAGAGTTGTGACCATGATCGTAGGCTACTCCGAGTGGAGATAATTCCTACTAATATTCGGACACGCAAAGTATGAAAGATATTGGATATTATATATAAATCGTAAAACCATTTGGGATGATATTTACTAATCGATATCAATATATATATCATATCTCTCTTTTTTAAAAAATATATTTATTAAGAAAAAGAGAGAGAAAATAGATTAAAAAAAACCATTTAAATATTCTTCAAATAAATTATATGAAAAAAAAAAGATAAAACATTTTTTAATAAAATAATGATAAAGGAAGCAAAAATGTTAGCATTTTCTGGTTCTCTCCCTTAAATTTTCCTTCAATTTAGGATTCAACATTTTTATAAAATGGTTTTTAAAATTATTATTAGATTTGCAAATAATTTTTATTAAATTTTAATATAATGATAATTTTAAAATTCATCTAAAAGACTGTAAAAATAGATATAGAGAATTGAGCCAGAGTATGTAGCATTACATATATATATATAAAAGTTTTTTTTTTTCTTTTCTGATTTTTTTTTTTTTTTTAAAGTTTACTTGGACCATATGGATCCTTGCGGCGTCCGTTCAACGACCTCTCGTGCCCAACATGAGGCACAGCGTAGCGTAGGTTCGATTTCTCTAGAAGACTAGAAGGGCTTTGGGAGTCCGGAAGCCCATTTGCAATTGCAAAGCATTCTCTTCTTGCTAAAAACTAAAAACGCGACACTGCGCACGTGATTCGTCCTTGCTTCCGTCCCACACCCGACTTCGCCGCACGAAGTCACAGACCCTCCGGCCAGCCATTTCTGCAAAGCCCCGATAGTCGCTCAGCAGGACGAGAACTGCTCATTAGAAACTATCGAATACCAAGTTCCTTCGTTTTGGTTTTATTACTATTTCCAATTCATTCATAGAGCAAAAGTAGAGTCATGGAAACCTCCAAAGAAGCAGCGGCACCTGTTTTTCTCGATCGCACCTCTCGACCAACGAGAGGAAAAAGGATGACCAAGTTGCTCGACGAGGAAGTTGAGGAGGATGAGTTGTTCTGGAACCAGGAGGCTCTTAAAGAGGTAAATGCTCCTATTTCTTGGCCTCAGTTCTTTTTGAGTATTTCTCTTTTCTTTTTGGTTTTGTGGGTATCTGGTTTAATGTGGAAAATTTTATTTCTTCTCTGTATTTAGCAATATGGTTCTTTATACTATGAGTATTTTGCCTTAATTTGCAAATTACGATCTGGTTTAATGTGGAAAATTTTTATTTCTTCTCTGTATTTAGCAATATGGTTCTTTATACTATGAGTATTTTGCCTTAATTTGCAAATTACGAAGCTTCTGTTCTACAAATTTTGACATATTGAATAGAATATGTATTTATCTATTTAGGAATGGAAAAAAAAGATTTTTCCAATTCATCAAGATCAGCTAGCATCTCAAGTTGCATACATAGTTACAAGTATATACTATGTGTTTTGCAGGAAGAGAATGATGTTAATTATGAAGCAGAGCAAGAGGTTGCTGACGAGTTTGATAGCGACTTTGATGAAGATGTGAGCTTCCTGCTACTTGTTGAGATATTCACATATTAATAATATCTTTCATGCTATTCAGTTTCCTATTTGTCATGTCTAGTCCTGCTGATACTTCAATTTATTATCTTGTTTAGGAACCCGAGCCAGAGGAAGAAGCAGAAAACGATGCCGAGGACAGGTTTAGCTTCTTTTGGCTAAAGTGAGTGATAGTTGAAACTATAGGTTTGGTTGTGTTTCTAAATGTTGGGTTTTCTTATAGGACGCGTACAAAGAAGAGATTGATATTCCCAGGGAAGCCTGTGCCAAAGAAGAAAAAGAAAAAGAAAGACCTTTCGAAGTTAGAGGCTGATCCGAAGGATGAAAAACAAACTCAAAATTCTATTACGCCTGAACACCACGATGTCCACGAAGGAGAGAGAACGGTTAGGAAATCTACTAGAACTTCTGTCATTGTTAGGCAAGCTGAGAGAGATGCAATACGTGCAGCTTTGCAAGCAACAATGAAGGTCAGTTCAGGGTCCTTCTTCAACATTTCTTATGGGCATACTTCCATTTCTGACTAAAGGCTTGCTTGTTGTTTAAATGGGATGATGGTTGTCATTACTAAGCCATTGGTGATGATACATTGTTAAGTTGATGAATCCATTTTAACTCGGTTGCGATTGTAATCCTGGTGTCATTTTCACCGTTCCTTGGTTCATTACTTGTTAAAATTTCACTACTTGTAAAATCTGCATATTCAACTCTAAAACAATCATACAATTTGGAATGAATTGCAGCCGATAAAAAGGAAAAAGGAAGGTGAGGAGAAGAAGATGACCCAAGAAGAGATGCTTTTGGAAGCAGCTCAGACAGGTTTTGACTCTTATCACTCGGTATTAGGAAATTATCTCTGAATTGCGGGAAACTTTGAATATAGATGTTTGAAGCTGTGATGCTGTTACTTTCTGTATGATCTCAACTAGAATTGATTGATTATAATTTTGCAGAAATCATAAACTTGAGGAACTTGGAGCGTGTTTTAGCAAGGGAGGAAGAAGTTAAGAAAAGAGCAATTGTGCATAAAGCTGTGTTCAGTGGTCCACAGATACGATATTTTTCTAAAGATGGCAAGCTTACCATCATTATTTAATTTTCAAATTGTTTTTTACCGAGCAAGTGAATACACAAAGGTTTATTTTCTGGAAAGATTAATTCACTTTGGATTAATTTAACGTTGATCTGTAAATTTCTGACAGGTTTTTCATATTTAGAATTCAGTAAAGGATGTTCATTTCAGTCAGAGATTTCTACAACATCTGTTCCATGTAAGTTAACTTTATGTGCCTGTGAACATTACGTTGTGTTGGTGAAACTGCTGAGGGTATCTTCATGCAGAATGTGATTAAAGACAAATCATGCCTTCCAAAATTGTTAATGGTTGTTGGCATTGTTTTCTTTTGGATTTTGTTTCTATCTCAACTGTTCAGCCATAGAGTCCATTGGAATGAAGCCTTTAAACCCCCTGCCATAATCACAATGGTGGGTTTGGTACCCTGCCATTTGTATCTTTGTTATCTTTAGTCCCTGCCACTAGCAATAGTTTACCTCAGTCTAAATTGTTGAGAGCATGCATTACAATCATCCTGTGTATTAATTATTTAGATTTTAATGAAATTTTTATTGCTTATCAAAAGAAAGAATAATAATTTACCTGTGTGCCAGTCGTCTTGCTGATCCAGGGATTTTAAAACAAACGGTTAGAACCCCATCTGTGATCTCAGTGGTGAATTTGTTGTCCTGCTCGACTGCATACTGATAATCTTTGGAGACCCTGCTCATAAAAATTATCCACCAGAGTTTGCATTGCTAATTGCCTCATTTAAACAGTCATTGATGGATTTATTTGGATGTAAACGAAAATTTATAGTTTCAATGTGTTCTACATTGGCATTATATTTATATGTAAAAGTATATCATTTTAGATGAAGCTATTGTATAAAATGGGGGGTGCCACCAAAACTAATGGTAGATCAATTTTGGTTTTGGTAAATGATGCTACTTGAAGTTCCTATGGTGAGTTGTGATACTGTTGCCCAATTCTGCCTTCACCATGTATTGATCCTATAAATGCTGCGTGAAACATCCTAAAACATCTGACTATAATTCACTTATACCTACTACTTTAGATAACGAGTTTGCACACTGCCCTTGTTTCATTGAAACAAAACTGTATAGCTTTGTGTGGTACAAGTGAGTTGCTTATTATGATATGAGGGTGGCAAAGATTCATTCGAAAGTGGCTCTTTTAAAGTTCCGATATGATCAACAAAACCTTGAGGATCAGAAAAAGCCATTAATAGGTCTTACCCTGTTTTATGAAACCTTAATTCCTTTTTTTTTTTTTTTTTTTCTTTCTTTCTTTCCAATTTCTTTTCTTTTTCCTAAGAAAGTATTAATCCTCAAAAAAACAAAAAAACAATGTTGCCAAAGGTTTTTGCATCTAGAGGCACATAGATGCATGTCGCATTTTGTAGTGGCGATTAGGGATTTCTTGATTGAACCCTGGGCCTATGGCTATGCTATTGATTTATTTATTCTGTTTAAATTTCTTTCCAGATCCAGAAAAGGCAGCATGTGCAGTTACTGGTTTGCCGGCCAGGTAAGAGCTCAATCTCCTATTTGGTGGTTAATGATCTTCTCAGAAGAAATTATTTTCAGAAACAAAATACAAATGTGATGTTTGAAATCATTGATGATCTCTTTGCAAGTACAGCTGGAGAATGTGGTTTTTAATTTAATGTTCTAGTTGCAATAGTTTTTCCCTTAATTTAGGCTATGTTTGGATGGAGGGAGAGGAGAGGAAAGGGCAGGGGAAGGGGTGGGTTTAGACTCCCCCCTGTTTAGATATTTTTTTTGGGCTTTAAAGAGAATTTGAGGGGGTTTTGAGGGATACTGTACCCTCTTAAAGCCTCTTTTTCAGTTCTCGCAAACTAGGAGAATGTAAACACAGAGAGTATATTGTTTAATGAGTTTTTCTGTACATCCCTTTTTATCCTTAATAATTTGTTAAAATTTTGATAATATCTAAATAAACCTTTATGACTTTTTTTCACTCTACTGTCAGTTTATATAATAGCTTATCCTTTCCTTTCCTTTCCTTTTCTCCCGACAACCAAGCAGGGGGAAGGTGTCTACTTACCTTTCCCCTCCTATTATGGATTAAAACATCCAAACGAATTAAGAGATATAGATATTCCCTCTTTCCTCCACTTTCTCCTATCTCCCCCCCNCCCCCCCCCCCCCCCCTCCTCTCCTCTTCCTCTTAACTCCCAAAACATAGTGTCAGTAAAATGATCTTAGTAAGAATCAAAAAATTAGTAAGGAAGACTCGGTAATGGAGATTGTTAACTTTTCTTTGGTAATCAACATTCTGTTTTTTCTCTCAGATTTTTTTAACATGCGTGTTATTTAAATGACATGAGGTTAACAAGCAGCTCGTATTGCCCATGGAATAAATGGTAAAACATTAATGAGGTTAGAACCAGATAAGGAGTAAATATCTGTGGGTGGCATGGTGCTCTCTTAGGTAAATGGATATGAGTTATTTTGTGGAGGGTTAATTTATGGAGGGTGAAGATAGCTGGATGACTTGAGTTCTTAGGTGTCCTCAGTTTGTGGAAGTTTGATGTAGGTGGGATACTTTAATTAATAGCGTATGCTTTGAGGTGGGGGATGGGAGCAAGATTCTTTTTTTGAAGGATGTATGCTGCACTGAAGCACCAGTTGGCACTTTTTCCCAATTTATTTTCCATTGCTATATACAAAGTAGAAACAGTGGCTGATTTTACTAGGTTGACAGATGTGGTGTTGCGTTGGAACTAGAGGTTCATGGCTTTCTTCTGATTGGTTGAAGGTTGGGAGGTAGAATAAGTAGATGCTCCTACCCAATGTCTACATGATTCACAGGTGAACAGAGTTGGCAGAAGGGGATAGACTATCAGACAAGTCAAAAAGGAATTGTATTTTTGACATCAAGTGTTTCTTCCGATATGGAAAAGGATTCTATTACTCTTAAAGTAAAGCAACATCTTCTATTTAACATAAGTTTAAAAGGAATTGTCAGAGTACTTTACCGTGGAAAAGCTTTTGGCGTGCCAGAACTCCCTCCCAAGGGTACTCTACTTGATTTGACCACAACTTAGGATCCAATTTGACAGCCAAGATCTGCACAAGCGCAATAATAGGAAATTTATCCTTAGCTGGTGCTAAATATCTAAACAGGGCAGAGAATCGTGATTCTTTCTCTCCTCTATTGCACTGTCGCTCATGATCTTTGGCCCGATTAAGTGGTTAAATTGTTAGTGAATGGAAAATAATTCAATCATGTCTTTATGATGCATTGCCTGGAAAGAAACAATAGGGCATTCGAAAGTAGCGAGAAGTCAGTGGGAGAGTGCAAGTAAAGGCTTTGTTTAAATGGGTTTTGGTTTATACTTTTGTTGGCTCTTCGAACAGTACCTTCTCCCTTTGTAGCAAGCAAGGTGGAGGGTGAGATGTGGGTTTGTGTCCACCGGGTGCGTGTGTAATTTACCAATTAAAAAAAAAAAAAGAAGAAAAATGACTGAGTAAGATGGTAGGGCTCAACATCTTATGTCATACCAGTATGACAACATAACCATTTGTGTTTGAAGTATGCAACTTTATAACTATTTTTCTTTATAAGTAAGTTTTTTGGCCCCAAGGGGAGGGGAAATTGAAGATTCAAACTAGTAACTTGTATAACTACTAGTGTGCATATGCGTTATGGGACGACATTAAGTATGTCTAAGAATACACATTATTTTTCTTTTTCTTACAATTATATGAGCCATTTGAAGCCCCAAACGATATCGACGTCTCTCATATTGACCTTTGATATTGAAGTTGTTTTGAAAATTGTACCTTCTTTTTTCCTAGCATCACCCCTCTAAATTGATTGTCATTTGATGTTGTAGGTACCGTGATCCAAAGACAGGGCTACCTTATGCAACAAAAGAAGCTTTTAAAATAATTCGTGAACGGTATGGTTTCCCTTGCATCCTATTAGTATTAGCCTTGGCCTGTGTGATTTTTGTCAGAAAAGCCAAAACAAATGTATGCTTTGATGACAAACAATAGGAAAAAGATATTTAATTTTTGTTTGTGTATATTTCCTTTTTTAATACTTATCTAAATTGACTCTTCTCTTGACTTTCTATTTTTTATGGGTGATTTTGTAGTTTTTCTAACGAAGAGAGTGGGGTCCAAAAGGAAATGGACATGGGAGATTTATTGGATTCACTATCTGGAACAGGATTTTCAACTAAGCAGAGGAGATCAGTGGCGTCAAATAAAAGTGAAATGTCATATTTTCGATACTCAGCTCGTTTTCGTAGAATTCCTGCTCTTGAAAGTGATATTGATGAAGATGATGATGATTGAAACTTGGAAATTTGAAATTAAATTAACTTGTTTAGGTGATTGCTCTTATCTTCTTTGAAGTTGTATTTATATTCTAAATTTGTAGTGCCATAGGTTTTTAGTTACTAATAGGAGGAAAAAAGATGGCATTTGATAGAGGTTCAAATGGAAACACCTTTGTTATCAATGGGTAGCTTAATCGGTTGTGATTTGTAAACCACGCCTAATGAAATGGAGGTTACTAGTTTAAATTTTTCTTCTCCATTCTCTTGTGTGCATATATCAAAAAGAAATAAAAATAAAAATAAAAATAAAACACCCTTTAAGAGGCAATTCATTTGAATTTTCAAGCAATTAATAGTTTGGGAAACTTTACTTTTAACTCTTTTGAATTGTAGCCACTTTTGTAATTATTCCCTTAAACTTAAAAAAAAGTGGAGGTATTACTCACAAATATATATATATAGTGGCGGTATAATTATAGTGGGTTTAGTGGTGTAACTAAATAATAGTTTGGCCCAAAGAACTTGTAGTTCCAATTTTGAAGACCCAATTGTTCTTGATTTCAGCTCTTCCTTGTTCATCATATCCCATCAATAGATTTATGTATTCCTCTTCAAAAAAAAAAAACAAAAAACAAAAAGAAAATAGATTTATGTATTCAACTACCATTTACCATCCAATCTTTCATATTCAACCATTATTTCATTACAAATTCATATCCATTTCCATGTCTCAAATTACATATGGGAACTAGAAAATATGTTACATAATAATTCATCGGAAACGCTTTAGTTGAGGGAAATATAGGGTGTTTGTTGTTGGGTGATTTTTTGTGACTTTCTTAAAAAATTTCTTAAATTTAAGGAAACCATTTATAAGGGTGTCTGGAAAATGCTTTAAGACTTGGTCATTAATGTAACGCCCCGATATTCGAACTAGCAAATATCGAAGTCATTACGCTGCAACTTTAGAAATACAATTTTACAGCGGAATATGTATATAATTTTTTTCTTTTTTCTATGGCCTATGAATAGTTTGCACAACACAATTGAGCTGACTGAAATACCTCAAGGTGATATATTTTTTAATGTAAATAGAAATATGGTTTCATTACAACATATGTACACACTAGGTGTACTAAATATAAGCCACAGATGGCACCAAATTAATATAGTAATACTTTTCAAGTTTGCACACATCACATTATCTAATAAAAGCGATTAACATAAATGAGACTGGTTTCACAGGGTAAATATCAATCTCGTAGCAGATAATCTATCAACCATCAAAACCAACAAAAGGACTATCGTCCTCACTCTCTATTCCTGCATCAAGGTCTATGTAAATATGGCGTTATCATATTTACATAGACAAACAAGTGAGTAATCTATTTTTCTAGAAATAAAGACTAAAAGCCTAGTTTGAGACAAAATAAGATTAAGGAATAAAATATATAATGATGCATGAGATGCGAATGCAGCGTAGTGACATATTAGTTTGTGTTTTATGATAATCTTTCTTCAGACCTCTCGTCATGAGCTCTCAGCCC
>CM017325.1:32789678-32820286 GCA_006937295.1 Carpinus fangiana
AAGTTTATTAACTCTTCATTGTACTCAGGTTGAGCAGCTCCATAAGATCTTCAAACTTTGTGGTAAACCCTCGGAGGAGGACTATTGGAAGAAAATGAAGCTGCCAACAACCTTCCGACCACCGTCGCATTATAAACCTAGTTTCCAAGAAGCCTTCAGGGCTTTTCCTACCTCTTCATTTGGTCTTTTGACAACACTTCTTGCTCTAGACCCAACCTCTCGCGGCAGTGCTGCTTCTGCTCTCCAAAATGAAGTAAGTAAACATGGCATTTCTGTAGTCATTTCTAGCGGTATTACTGGTTCTCAGACCTTTCTTTGGCTGACTAAGGCTTTGGACTAAAAGTTCAGATTTTTTTTTTTTCCTGGTGCTGGGCACGAAATTGTTTGTAAGCTTCTGGGAGTATGACTGGTCAAGAGTTGCGGAAACTCTGATTCTATTTTCCATAGAGTACTTCCACTTAAAAAAAAAAAAATTCTATACAATATGTTGACCTTCATATAGACTTTGCAAACTCAGTAAGGGGGTGTTTGACAAAAGGTTTTGGGATCTACTGTTTATGGATGCACTGTTCACTATTTTGTCTTTTTCCTCAAAAATCAACAGAGTTCACTGAAATACCCCTCTCTTACCCCTCTCTCTTTTTGATTTCATGAGGAGGAGAGATTCCGCCGGAAACCACAAGCCTTGCCGCAAGAGGAACAGAAAATCGCCGGAGATCGCCGGAAAGTGTGACTTGTTCGACGCCTTGCCTGACGATCTTATCATTTCTATTCTCTGCAAACTCAGCTCCTCCGCCGGATGCCCCTCAGATTTCATCAACGTTCTGATAACGTACGTCACTCTTCGTCTTCTTCGTTCTTCCTGTTTGATTTTCATTCGCCGGCAAGTGATTGGGGAGACAAGGTTTTCTAGATTTGGGAAATCTGGAGCCAAGGTTTGAGGTGGTTGTTGTACGGAATCCTTACCCATCAAACTAAATCGACACCCATTTGAAAAAATCACCCTAAAATCCTTATGCTAGTTCTATGGTGCCATGGTGGTGAGCGAAAGTGAGAGAAGTATTTCCGTCGGATGGTGAGCGAAAGTGAAAAAATCACCCTAAAATCCTTATGCTAGCCGTCGGAGATGTATTTCCGGTGGCTCATAGTCTCGGATTGGACGTGAGGAAGCGATGGAGATTTTGCTTTCTTGAAGAGTAATTCCTGGGATTTGGAGATTTTTGGTGCCGATTTTGATTCCGATTTTGAGCCCCCGTCGATCCGTTTCTCCTCTCTCTCTCTCTCTCTCTCTCTCTCCTTCTTTTGATTTCCTCGATAACCCATTGATCCAACATCGACCGAGTTGTGTGACCCACAGATCTGGTTTTTTCCTTGTTGCGGGTTTAAATTTGTTGTTGATCTTTGATGCAATGATCCATTGTGTTCGTTTTCTTGGTTTCTGTTTGGTTGGCGAGAAGAAGAGAGTGAAGAAGGATGGGTACGGCAGATTGGAAGAGAAAACGTCTGTGTTTTGTGGGCTGAGGGTAAAATTATAATTTGACTGCACAATGCAACCCCAAACAGTAGATCCCCAACCCCAATCCCGTTTATCAAACAACCCCTTAACAGTTTTCCCTTTTCTCCGCTTTTTTGTTCTTTTTTCTTTGTGCCATTGGCCGGCAAATCGACCGGCCTCTGTATCGACTAGATATGCCAACGTCCAGATCATCTGGTCGCCAGATTGGTCAAATCCACCACAGTCTAGATAGGCCGCTACCGTGAGGCTTCGGACTCCACCGGTAACAAAAAAGGGGTGGTCTCTTGGAAGTCCCACGTGCTTCATTTGTACCGCTGTCAAATTTTTTTTTTTTTTAAATCATCTTTTAACGAAGTCTTTTTGTAAATTTAATGAATTCACTATTAGATTTGTGAACTTATGAGAGTCTTACACAAATTCAATAATAAATTCACCTATTTACTATAAGGAGATGGGTAAAAACTGGGAAGGATCGGAGAATAATTTTTTTTTTTTTTTTTCCTTTCTTAAAAATCAGTTTTAGTCAGATGTTATCAACGCGTTCAATAAATAATTTTTTTTTTAAAAAAAAAAACACCTTCTAATTTTTTCGTTTTCAAGACATGTTTTGCCAAACCAAAAATAGATAACATTAATTTCCAAATATATTAGTCCTCTTCACGTACCCTATCCTTTTTCTTGAAAGCCCCATTGATATTATTCATGTGCTTCATTTTCCCTAATTTTTTTAGATGTATTTAGTTCTCATAAAGTCTTGTATTGATAATCCACTTAATTATTATATGTTGCATTATTATTATTGCTTAACTTAGTATGAATTCTTTGATGTTCAATATTGCCTGGAGGTACCATAAATATCAACCTGAGATACTGATAATAAAATTGATTGCGAATCACAAGAATAAAGCTAATAAATAGATAGAGATGAAAAAAAAGAAGTGCGAAGGAGTAGTCTAACGTATTTAATGTATATATATAATGTGAGTAAATTGGTAGCTTATTAATAGATTATTGAATGAATTTCTTTTACTTTTGGTTGTGCAGAGGTCCTGTCTTTTCGATTTGGGAAGAATACTTCCTGCAGTGGATTGCTCTGCTATTTACCTGTAGTTTGACATTTAAGTATGTAAACAGTACTACTGGCGCTAATCCATTACTCGACAATGCTGCAGCCTCGTATGCTTTCTTTGTAGCCCTATTGGTTGCCTTCCTGGCATTGCGTAAGATAAAATTAGCAAGACGAAACACGAGCGAACTCCCCTCAACATTAAACCAGAAAACCCGACCAATTTCAAACACCATCACTACCTGCATTTTTCAGACATCGAGTATCCATACGGCCATTTGGAAGAGGGGGGGCCTGAGAATGAGAAGCTCCATTTGAGAGCATGGGGGATTGAAGGAACAGTAGCACCCATATGCAGAAATCTGTTTGAAGAGCCAGTAGCCTCATTTGCAGAGTGAGTTTTTCCATTTGTTAGTAGAGAGAGAAGTGTAAGGGGATTTGGGTTCGCATTTGAATACGTGGGTATTTGAAATTTGTGTTTGTGAGTGTTTATATACTCTTTTTTTTTTTTTTTGTGGTCTAACACTTAAACTAACAAACACACACATACGTTCCCAAGAGGTAGCTTAATCGGCTGGAACCACGCCTTATGAAGTGAAAGTCACTAGTTCGAATCTCCCCTCTCCCCTCCTCCTCTTGTGTAGACATGTCAAAAAAAAAAAAAAAAAAACAAACGCGCACATACCTAAAATCCAAATAATTCTTAACTATGTCACAGACCAAAATGACAATATAAATGCGCATGAACACGCAAACACACATATACGCACAAGTATGGATGCACACAATCGTGCATAAAACACACATATACACGGCACTTATCGGTCGGCGGAGGAAAAGTGCGAAAAGCCCCAGTTGTAACCAGACAGATAGTAAAAAGCGACACTAATGATCACCTGACGGTGATTCACCATCCAACGACAGCGGCAAACCACTGTCAGGCAGTGTAATCGAAACACCATCAACATACGCCCTCAATGCCACGAGCAACTCATCAGACAATTGCGCGCGACGTTCATTGTCCAAAATCTCTTTATATAAAACCTCCCGATCTTTGACACGATCACACATATGCAAAATGAACAGATCAAAGTTAAAGTGGGGGTAGAGCCAATCAACGAACGCACGGCGCACAATATCACGGTAGTGACATATGTCCTCAGGTTGATTTCGGTCCTTGAAATGAATCATAACATACGCTTTCCATGCAGCGAATTGGTAAAAGACCCTGCGTAGCCTAGAAGCCTCTCTAGCCATTCGCTCACCAATGGGACCCCTCCCAAAGCTCTTCATCACCAAGTACAAGAGCCGTAGCGGTCTCGTTCAATATGGTCTGCAGATCGTGGCGCCGCGAGTGTAGGTAGTGACCCTCAACACAGGCAACGGCGCAAACGAAAGCATTCATACACCGCTCGGGTATACCAAACTCGTTAACAACAAAAGGGCTGCTAAATGGTGCAAAATTTTTACGAATAGTCTCCAGAACGAATTTACCAAGCAAAGTCGCCGCGGTTTGCGTAATAGGATCCATAGTCTAAACAAAACACAGTTTCTAAACTGGGGTAAAACCACCACGATACAACAGCAGACAAACAACCGACAGTGATTTCCTCACACACTACAGACCCACTGCGACCGCCGGGTCAGCAGAGATAAACCGATGAGCTTAATCAACAAGCGAAAAACGAGGCTGAGTGGACCACGCTGTCAGCCGGCACCACACTGTTGAGAAATTGACAATAAATTGACAACCAATTTCCCCTTACCCCTTTATGCGGAATACAAGTTTGAAAATAAAACACATGAGAATACACACTATTCACACATGTACACGAAGAATTTACGTGGTTCGGCCCAAAACCTGGCCTACGTCCACCAACAAGAGAGTTTCACTATGAAAAAATTCTTACAACTCACAGTACATACACATACCACCCAATTAGATTTTGCTCCAGAAAAAAGCCTCATATACTTCTCTCAACAAATGATAATTGAATTAGACAATAAACTCACTCTCTCGCCCCATCCCCACCCTAGCTCTCTTCTCTTCCTTGCATTGAAGAAGCTCTTTGGGCTTTCTACTTGGGATGATTTTCTCTCCCTCTTTGTTGTGTGTTTTTCAAGCTTACGGAGGAGCCTATTTATAGGCTCAAGGCTGATGCTTCATGGACAGCAAGGTCCATCAAGTACCATTCACTTACATTTGTTTCACTCCACACAAAAATGTGAATCAAAGTGATAGGATTAAGATTGAACATCACATCATGTATTGCTACCTTTTTCTGGATCTATTCACTCATAGAGGATTCCTTAATTAGAGAGAGTTTTTTCAACACCATCCAGCTTAAGCATCCTCATAAATGAGGCTTATCGATCTGAAGAACAAGGACTTGACCAATTTCAACTCTAATATTTAAGAAAGAATTCATAAATGGGAGGTGAATTAGAGAGACAATATTAGAAGTCAAGACCTTTATTTTTTTTTAATACTATATTAAATTACTGCTTATTTTAAAATGTTAAGTCAATAAAAAATTATGAATTTAATTAATAATCTACCCGACAACACCGAAAAAATGATATTTGGATATGTCATAAGATATAGTGCTAATGTCAGAGCATAAAATTCTAATTGCTGAAATAAAGAGTCGACTAATTCTAAAACAATATTGTGGCAAACTTACAAATGAAATTATTTGGTACGTAAAAGCAATTGGGACGAGAGCATATCACAAGCTACCAAGGATTACAAACTAAGTTGTGATACATTAATCCATTAGAGCTAAATGCAAAGCACTGCAACATACACACTTGTCAGGGACTCAGGGTTGCCAAGAGACGGTTCCAAATTAAATCATCACATTAATGGTCATTAATCTGTTGATAGAGATTGTGGTAACAATAGATAATTTACACTGCCGCACTGGTACCACATATTGAGAATGACCATTTCGCAACAAGCAAATTATGCACGTCTACTTTAATGGTGATAAGAGAATCCAATAGCAAAACATAATTGCAAATGTTAGTATTCAATGGATAATGACACTGGTCCAGGGCCCCAAGGTTTTGGAAAAGAACTTCTGTTTGGTTGTTTATCACAAGTTGTGGATAGGGATGAAAAGATGGTTACGATTAACTGTTATTGGCTAAACCTGCTAACCATAACCGCTTAGGCGTTTAGTATAATTCACTATATGCTTCTACTAACCACCTAAGCGGTTAAACGTATAAGAGAAAAATTAAAAAAAAAACAAAACAAAACGATGTCGTTTCTATGGTAATACGATAATATCATGTTACATACGACATCGTTTCTAAAATTTTATATATATTTAAAATTTTAAACACAAAAAAGATATCGTTTCATGTATATATATATTGGCGGTTAGCGGTTTTTCCTAACCACCTTCAAAAGTGGTTAACGGTTAGTATGGTTAGTGGTTAGTACGGTTAGTAGTTAGTGCGGTTAACGGGCGGTTATTAACCGTCCGACTTTTCACTAGAGAATCCAATAGCAAAACTTGTGGGACTTTCAAGATTGATTGAACACTCTTACAGTAAAGAATTTCAAGCATGGTAACCAAGAGAAAGAGAATTGAAGACCCATGAAAGATTGATCAACTTATCCTTAGAATTATAAACAAAACACAAAATACTTTGAAAAACTCAAAAATAAAATAATCACTTTTATGTCACATTAGAACACTTTTTAAATAAAAGAGTATGCACATTAACAAATATAGCATAAATTCATTTAATTTTTGTTTCCCCGAAAGTCGAAGTGTAAGTACATAACTTGTATTAAAAGAAGAAAAACACAAAAAAAGGATCTATTAGCTAGATTACTGATATCTGATATATATGAGCTTGTAAAAAGAAGAACCATCAATTCCTTTCGAGAGATTAAATTGTGAGAGCTCCATTGCTTGGGAAAAAAACAAATCAAATCTAAGCAAATGTAATAAGTCCATCTTTCACATTTAATGGTCGATACCCTAGTGATCAAGGATGAATGGTTCACATTAAAGGCCAGCAGAGGGCCAGATTATCTTGATCTCTCCCAATCACACGTGAGCGATGTATGCATTTCCAATACTATACACCTGAAGAAAATGGTACTATTTCCTTCATAGGAGGACAGAGGTCCCCACTCACGTGTTTTATCGCATGCAAAAGTGTGGAACGAAGACTAAAAGAGGACTACATTTTGTTTTTATTTTTTCGGTAACCTTACAATACAAAAGATTTATATTTATAAGAGAATTGAAGCAGATAAGTATGGTTATCAAATAAATTAGATTTGATTAGAATTAAAATCTTATTATAATTAAATCTCTTAAATTAATACACTCAAATCCTATAGGATAATCAAATACAATCTAACATACTCTCAAGCTGGAGGTAGAAGATTCTGAAAATTTGAGTTTAAAAAGATTTATTTTTTCTTTTTTCTTTTGTGTTAGAGATGACACCAGTTGACGGTGGAGATTAGAGATGATGGTCGAAAACTCACTAGAGTTACTGGTAGCTGTCAATGGAGACTAGAGGCAGTCATCAATGTTCATCGGAGATAGGCATTGAATAACAATATGCCCAAAAAGGGCCAACTATAGGTCAAAGCGTCAATATTTTCTCTATCTTTTTTCTATCTCATCTTGCAAATTCAATAGATTAACTATTAGATTTGTAAACTTATGTGGACCCTACACAAATTTAATGATGGATTCATCAATTCACAATATAGATAGTTAAAAGATGGTTAAAAAATGAATTAATTATATCATTTCTGTAAGAAGTATATGGAGTGGAGACTTTACGAGTGACATACAAAATGAACGTAGAAATACAAGTTTCAACCCTAATAAGGCTCACCGTTGGTGAATGGACTCTGGTAATACTAAATGAACACTCGACTAATGTCTTCAAGCTCCATCCATAAATTTCCTTCTTCATACAGGATTTTCCTGATGTGGTTTATTTTTCGTCTATGATTTGCCCAAGCATGAAAATATTGTGTCACCTGTAAAGTCCATCTTGCCCATGCGTGCTCTATTCTCTCCCCGATAACTAAAATTTAACATTTTAAATAATTTTAGGATTTTTTAACATCGTCACAATTACCATTTGGATTAGGTATTAATTCAAAGATTTATCTCTTGCACAGATACGAAGTGGTGAAATTTTCCTCATTAACTATGAGTGCTTCCAAATTCAATTTAAATCTAGTTGGGTAAAATAAAAAGAGTACAATTTTATTTGAAATGGAGATGTCCATCCATAAATAAAACTCTCCAACAAACAAAGTGCCAAAGGAAACGTTCCAACGTAAGATAAGCATACATCACTCAAATGTAAATGTTGCGTGAGGCATGAGATCATCAATGAACCATTACATGGGGATTATAAGGATGGACTTAATTAATTAAGTAGTAATATTAGACAGAGAATAAAGAAAATAGATACAATTTTAGGTCTTGGGTGGAATTCATATTCTTTTTCAACAAGATATAAAATAAGGATAACCTCACAGCAATGGCGAAATAAGAATTTTTAAGAAGGAAAAAAAATATTTTTAGGGGGACAAAAAATTAATTTTAGGTGTACTTTATCCGATAAAAACATAAAATTTTAAGAGGCTCTTGCCTCCAACTTTATGACTAGTTGCACCCCTGCGTTAGAGCGCATTTACAATAGTTATCTTAAATCTGTTAAGTTTCTCTTCCTTAAATATAGAAGAAAAAAAAAATTATTATGAAAAAACTTCATGCAGCAACTTCTTTGTAACTTCATTAAATATTGAGAATACTACATGCAATTCTACCTGATGCATTGGGTATGATCACAAAAGAGGGCACTCTCTCTCACTAAAGAATTGTAGGAGCTAGCACTAAGTGAAAGTGGATTTCCTCAATATCCTCACTATTACTACTTCATTCGATATTTCAATATTTGTTTTTTTCACGCGTACTGCTAAAAGTTTTTTTTGTGTTTCTTTAAGAATGATGTTGATCAAGGTCCACTTGAGTCCACAAATTATACAAAAATAAAATGATTAATTTGTTTAAATTTGGCAACTTTTAGACATAGTTGAAAATCTTGATAAAAAATAATAAATTTTTTTTTTTAAAAAAAAAAAATCTCTCTTAGGATTATCAGTACGGACATGTTGTTTCAAAGGGAAATTAAAATCAGTATATGTAGTTTTACCTAGATGTAATGAATTAGGTCTTTGTAAACTTACTGAGGTTACCTTAGGCTTCTCTCATTTTAGTGAGAGAAGCTCCTCCTCTCTAGGTAGAGAAATATACCACCACCTCTTTGTGAGTTTCTCCACCACCGTCAGTGTGGTTTTTCGGGGTGGAGAAATCATTTTCCTCCTCCCCCCTCCCTTTTCTTCTCTCCGTCTTCGGTTTTTTGTTTCTTGTTGTTGTCGTTTTTTTGTTACCTGTCGTCTACATTGGGGTGTCGCTCCATCCTCCTCCGCCAACCGTGCTGCTGCCCTAGGTTGCTCGCCTCCTTCCCCTTTTGGCCGTTCGCCACTCGCCGCTCATCGTCCTCCATGAAGCAACCCGGATCTACCTTGGGTCTTAGATGGGTTTTGATAAATCTCCAATCTACTTACCTCAGGTCGACTCGGGCCTACGCGTACCTCTCCACCGTCACCACTGGCCTCTCAGCTCTCCATCGACACCTTGCGATCCGCCGCCTACACTGCACTTGTCAAGACGTGAGCTCCACGCGCCTGAGCGTGGATCTCATGCGCCGGCGCGTGTCCCCCATGCTTCGGGCAGTAGACTTCTCCTGCAACTTCCTCCCCTCCGGCCATTCCTCCACCTTCATCATAGTCACGACTATTTGTTTTGTCTTTTGTTGTATTTCCGTTTGTATTTATGTTTCTGTGTTTTCATGTATTTTTCTGTTGTATTTTGTTGGTTTTATTTTCTTATTGTTTTGTTTAGGTTTTGTGGGTTTTAGTCTCCGTCTGGTTTTATGGCTTATCTTTGCAGTGGAGACTTCAGCTCCCCTTTGGTTCTTTGCGGTGCCGGCCTTGCAACTATCATTTTACAGTGGTGGTTGTTTTACTCACATCGGACTTTTCACGGAGTTTCTTTGCAATTTATACCACCTTGTGCGGCCCTAGAATAGGCCTAGCTTACTTATAGTTCTTTTTGAATTATTGGTAATTACCATTGCCTGCTGTTCGGTCCTTTTGGACCGAATCCAGAATTTGTTTTTATATTTGCACTGCATTTTATCATTTGAGCTCTGTTGTTGGGGCGCCCTCCCCTTTTGTTTTAGGTTTATTGCTGGGGAGTCCACCCCATTTTTATTTTTAGGATCTCTCACTTCTTCTTCTATTTAGATCAGAAGTGAGAAATATCATTCTCTGTAACCCTTTCCTTATTCAATTAAAAAAAAAAAAGGTCTTTGGAGTATAATAATTAGCTAGAAACTCTTTAGGGTAAGTAAACTAAATACTTAATGCCCCGATTCACTAGAATCCTTGACCAACCCCTCAAAATTCTTTTTATTTTTCTATTTTTTTCTTCTTTTATTTATATTTATGTTTTTTATTTTTATTTTAATGATACATGTTTCAAGATGATTGATGTTGACTCTGCACACGAACGGTTTTTGTTGCAATTTTAGATGAAAGTTTGGTGCAATTAATGACTTTTTTTTTTTTTTTTTCTAATTTTGGTGCAATGACTTATTTGTATTTGTTGTTTAATTACCACGTAGGGTTTTTATCCAATTTCCATACCCTATTAAACTAATTGCAATTGACTAACATTTTAGTGATATTTGATTTTTCATTTTTCTTTTCTTTCCTTTTTTTATCAATATTAGAAGAGAGATATTAAAGAGGCATGATATTGACAGGATTGGGATCCCCAACAATAGGGGAAAATTGCTCGTCAAATTTTCTTCAAATCCTGGCCATCTAATGTTATCCAACGACTACCAGCCCGCCATGTGTACCATTCAAGATATATAATAAAATATTATTTATTTTTTAAAAAGAAAATGTAAAGCAAAATATTAAAATAAATTGATTAAAAATTTGGGGTGGCCGGCCACCCCCAATAAATTTTTAATCAATTTATTTTAATATTTTGTTTTACATTTTCTTTTTAAAAAATAAATAATATTTTATTATATATCTTGAATGGGACACGTGGGTAGGCTGGTAACCGTTGGATCACATTAAATGGTCAGGATTTGAAGAAAATTTGATGGTCAATTTTTCTCTTATTGCCGGGGATCCCAATCCATATTGACAGGGACCAACCAAGAGTACTGTAAATACAAGTGAAACAAGAGTGGATGATGCATTATCAGAGGAAGAATTTGGTGATATCAAGCAGTACAAGCATTTCTTTGCAACCGAAATTTGCAGGTTCTTACTTTCTCGTTTCACTTTATTGTTTAACTTTTTGACAAAATTTTTTAGAATTGTTCTAATAATCTAGTTGAGTCTGTTAATTCATTGATTATAGGATTCATTGTTAAAAAATAATTAAATAAATTCAAGGATTCCTAAGTTCACAAGAAATAATATAAATTTGAGAAAAATTTAAAAAAACCTCATAAACTACTAGCCATTTGTTAAAGAGCTCCATAATGTTTAAATGGTGCTAAAGTAGCCTAGCTATCAAACTATATAAAAAATGGCACATTTTTTTTATATTCCTATAATATATATACGCTTATTCTTTTAAAAACTAAAATTTAAAAAAAAAAAAAAAAATGTAACGGGTGCCCAGCGAGCCACCCTAGAGGTGGCAGGGGGTGGAGAGCTGCACCCCGCCCCACCTCTAAGGGTGGATACCCAACCGGCAACACCCCTTCCCTTAAAAAAGGAAAATCATTTTTTGGTTTTTTTAGTTTAATATATTTATATTTTTTTTATTAAGAATGACATGTGTCACCATTTTTATTGGCACTAACGTGACAGTTAACAAAATTCGTCAAATTTTTTAACAAAATTTGACTCCAGGGACTAAAATGTTTTTTTTTTTTTTTTTTACACATCTTAGGAACCTCTGATTTCACATTCATACGACATGAAATTATTTGTAATTTAGGCCATCCACTAGGTTTGATTTTACATTTATTCATATTTTTTATACCGCACGAGCGATTTGTAAATTAGGTCAACTACAATGACTAATTTTTTATTTATTCCAAAAGAACTTTTTTTATTATTTGGGTTTTTTCTTTTTTGTTTAAAAAATAGTTTAGTTTATTTTTTGTTTTATTAATTTTTGTTTTTAAAAGAGTGTATTATAGGAATATGAAAGAAAAAATGTGACATTTTTAACATATTTTGTTAGTTTAATGGATTACTTACTTACTTTAGTACCTTTTAAACATTGTGAGACTCGTTCACAAGGGGGTAGCTCAATCACCAAAATCCTTTAGTACTTTATGTGTCACCATTTTTATTGGCGCTACTTTAGTACCTTCATAGTAAGTAAACTAAATACTTCATGGCTCCGAATCACCAAAATCCTTGACCACCCCCTCAAATTTTATTTTTATTTTTATTTTATCTTATATATTTGTAGTTATGCTTTTTAATTGTAAATGACACATGTTGCAAGATGATTGGTGTTGATGTTCTACATGGACGGTTTTTGTTACAATTTTAGATGAAAGTTGGGTGCAATGACTTATTTGTATTTGTTGTTTACCATGTGGAGTTTTTAGCATGTTTTCATACCTCACATAAGTATACAAATCTAATAATTGTTTGTATGAGAATATAAGAAAAATATTGATTTCTAGCATTTCTCATTAAACCAATTGCAATTGAATAACATTTTGATTTTGCATTTTTTTTTAATCAATATTAGAAGAGAGATATTAAAGAGGCCTGATATTGACGGGACCAACCTCGAGCACTATAAATACATGCAAGTGCAACAAGAGTGGTGATATAAAGCAATACAAGCATTTCTTGCAAGCGAAATTTGCAGGTTCTTACTTTCTCTTTATTAGAATTGATTAGAGATTAATATTATAAGTATATGCTTGGTTTGGGACCTAGGGTAGATAAAATTTAGGGTAAAATTCAGTTTACCCCCCTAAAGTTTTAAAAAGTGACAATTTAAACATTCCGTTAAAATTTTTCATTAAAATGGACGGAAATTTTTTTTTAAAAAATAGCTTGAGAGCAGTTTCGTCATTTCATAGTTTTCTGTCCAATTTGACGAAAAAAGTTGACGGAAGGTTTAAAATATCACTTTTTGAAATTTCAGGGTAGTAAACTGCCAATTTTAAAATTGTGAAGTTCAAATTAAAAAACTCCTCAAACTTCATAGGGTAAACTGAATTTTCTCCTAAAATTTATTTTCTTTGAAGTGTTTCATTCTATTGCAGGAGATTTCCTATCATGTATCCCACCCACTGTGACGTACGTGTCTGTGTTATCGTCAAGATATATATATGCCTAGCTAGCCATTTGCATTGTTTATTCCAATAGTCTGCAATATAATATTATAAAATAATATATCTATTAAATACGTATCTTTTATTTTTGGCTCTTTCACTTAGCTTTTTTATTAATTGGACGAAAAATGTATCACATACAATGCATGTGACTTAAACAGTCCATTATACCTGACATGTAAAATTACAATTACACTCTTAGATTTAAAAATAAATAAAATTATAAAAGCATCAGATCTCCAGCTGTGGAGACCTGGGCTTGGCTAGCTGTGGGCCAGTCTCCTTCCACCCAGAGACCCACAACCGACTGCGGATGTGGGGCTCTTGCCCATGGCCAGGTGGAGACTCATGCCCGAGCTAGAGGTCTCCTTCCATGGTTTTGTTTTTGTTTTTTATTTTTTTTAATTAAAAATTTAAAAATAATTCTAAAGAGGTATAATGGATAATTTGAGTCACATGTAGGTCATTTTACATAAGGAGGTATAATATATATCTCAATCCAAATTTTTGAAAAATAAATATTTTATTATATAGGACAGAACCAGGAATTTTTATGGAGGGGGCCAGCCTTTTTTTTTTTTTTTTAATTCTTTAGAATTTTTTTATTAAAAAAATATATTATTTTTGTTATTTTTTATGAACTAAAGACTACCCCCAAACTATAATTATCAAATAAAAATTAATCGATATTGCAGTTTACAATTAAGTAACTATAGTTATTAAATAACAACTAAAAAACTATAATTTCTTATTAAATACCCGCAATTCTTCAAATTTATTGCATGAGGCACAAAAAATATTGACAATAAAACTCAAATTGGTAAAAAAACTAATAAACATAAATGACTTATTTTGATGCCGAGGTTTTTTAAGAGAATTTTCTGAAATTAGGTTATCAGAAGAAGTTGAGATATCAAAAATTAACAACTCTCTCATTATTTTGAGTTGAATTGTTGTTAATTTTGTGAGTTGCAAGCTGAGGAGATAATTAAAAAAACTCAAGAATCAAGAATTTAAGGATTTTGAGAGATCTTTTTTGCATTGAATAAATTGTTTTACAGTACTCACAGTAATTGCAATTTTTATGAAATTAAAAATTGCCTTTAAGTAAATTACATTGATGTTAAAAAGTAATTTTTTTATCAAATATTTGTTACGCGAAATTGTGATTTTGATTTAAATTCGGACTTTTTTAAATAAACACTCTCTATCATGTTTATAGAAATCGAGAATTTTTTTTCCCTATTTTAGATTAAGTAATGTCTTTTAGTCGCAATGCCAAACACTTTAACACAAATTATTTTTATGAAATCGCAATTTCAAACATACCCTTACGGTAAACATAAAACCCCGACATTTTTCAATGAACAAAACCCCAACATCTTTCCAAACAAAATTAGAAGAAAGCATAAAATTTCAAAAAACAACTTCCACAAACATGCTTTAGAAAGAAATCTCATCAAATATGTCTCCCAAAAGATGAACCGTATGAGAAGGGAGATGATTTTTATTTTACTTACTCAGCCACAACTACACGTGGCTTGAGGATGAGGCTCTTTTATATTTTAAACTCCCATCTTTTTAAAAATGCAGAATTAGCCTCACCTTATTAATTAATTTTTTCTTAATTTCATATTTCACCCATGCATACTATTTATTTTAAACTATAACTTATCCTTACCTATAATTATTTGCCACAATAAGACTTATTATTACATTTTATTATTCTGATAGACTGATACTATTAACCTATTTTATTTATGAGAAAGTGAGGGACCGGTATAATTTTTTTTCTTTACTGCCTAACATTTTTTTCCGGAGGAATGGGGGACCTGTACCTGGCATGGCCCCCTACTACTGGTCCCCTCATCACTTCTGTTACGGGTCTTGGAAATGGATATATTAGACAGTCAAAATGGAAAAATCAAATATTTGTACGGCTGGTTTCCGGAATGATGCTTTTACAATAATGTAGTAATTAATTGATTATGATTTTTTTTTTTTTTTTAATATGCCCACACAAGGGAAGGGGTAGAGGGATTCGAACTTGTAACCTCTGCTTCATTAGGAATTGATTGTCAAATAAAATAAAATAAGATATTAACGATCATCTACGCATTATTATAACTAGCACATAACCCGTGCTATGTACCGAATTCTTTGTTATAATTTAATTTTAAAATTTAAATGCATCCTCATCTTACTTTTAATGACGTCATATAGATATATAGATATAATTAACGTAATTAATTACGCTAATTAATGACTAGTTTTATATATGCAAAAACTGAGATATATATTTTAAGGATTTCTTTCAACGGACAACACTGAAGAAGAGCCAGGCGGATCTTCTAAAGATCATTGAAGACAACAAAGTAAAAATCCGTCATTGCAATTTCAAAAGATTGTAGACTCAAAAGTGGTGATTTTGTGAAAATGATTTTATTGAATGCCGTCTTTATAATTGAGCTCTTCTTAGAGGAAAAAAGAAGAAAATGCTAAAGAAGAAAGTGATTACATATTAAGTAAACCATGGCTAAGAATTGGTATACTACATGACTTGATATTACTTGAGAATCAACTTCCTTTTTTTTGTTCTTGTGAAATTATATGTGTTCGCCTTCAATGATCAGTACTCTTCCAGTTTCAACCATCACCAAGAAGGCCAGCGAGTTAAGGAACACAAAGAGGAAAGTCCATTTGTCCAGCTTTCTCGCAAGTTCTTTGAACACTATTATGATGCCCCAAAGTCCATTATAAGCGAGGAAGTAAAACATTTTACAGATTTGCTAAGATATTTCTCTTTTTAGTACCAGATGATCCGATTCTTCAATGTAGAGAATATACGGGTAATGTATATGGTGCCACAAAGCTTGACTACGCAGGATTGAAATTCAAACCAGTTTGTCACAGGAAATTACTTCACATGACGTTCTTAATTTGGGAATAAGTGCTTCAAATTGTAATGGCTCCTGGCTTGCTTACCATGCTTGAAACTGATGTTTCCGTGCTTGGAGCATGTGCATTCTATCTTGGCAATCTCACGACTTGTGATAATATCCACATAGTTATAGTGAAGGAGTATTTTTGTCCCCTCAAAAAGTGAAAAAACAAAAATATCTTTTGGATATAACTAATTGAATATTCTCCAATTCATTTGAACCAAAAATGATATTGTTCCACGTCATGCTCGACATTCAGTGCTCACTCATATTGCGAAGGACCACTCTTCGCTTCTTATCTCCCCTTCTTCTAGTACATCCCCTTCTTGCCTATCTAAAGGCCTCACATAATTCGACCACCTCCTATCCCCTCCTCCACTACTATTTCGTTGTTTCTCTTGCTTTCTGATTATTTTATCAAAACCTATATGGTTTTTCATTTCGATTACAGTCTCCTTAGGCTTAATCACCTCTTCCTTCTGCTTGTCATTCTTCCTTGGAACCCATATTTGCCTTTCTTCCTTGGGACATGAATAAGTAGCATGCTCATAACACTTGTGATATATTTGGTACACAGAATGACTAATTTATTAAGAAAAAATGAATAATTTTTATTAAAAAAAGAAAGAAGATAGAATAAAATAGTTTTGGTACTAAAAGTATACGTATACTCTAACATTTGAAATAGTCATTCTTTCATGCACCATGACTCCACTCCAATTTTCTTCTGTTTCCAACCATTTTTTTCTCTAATTTAATAGTCATTCTGCATACCAAAAGTAACACGTATACTCAACACTTCTCCCATCAGTGTTAGTATCTTAATTTCCTTAGGAAAAATTGATTTAATATTAACCTCTAATAATTGTCATACGACTATGATAATGTGACAATAAATATCAGTCATTAAAATTTTCTTTTTACAAAATCTTTTTGATCAAAATGTTAATTTTCACTATCCTATCTACTAAATAGCATTACTATTTTTATTAAAAACAAAAAAACTCTAGTTTGAACTAGCTTTGCCACATCAGCAAAGTCGGCCGGATCATAAGCTACTCAGTACTCATGAATCCGTTCATAAGGGTTAACTCAATCGGTTGTGAACTACATCTCATAAAGAAGAGGTTACTAGTTCGAATCTCCCATCTCTTTTCTTTGTGTGTGGACATGTAAAAAAAATAAAAATAAAATACTCATGAATCCATCCCTCTCCCGCTTTGATTAGGAAAAAAAAAAAAAAAGTACTCATGAATCCATCATCGTTCTTATTCCTCACCGACTCACCGTACGTATAAATTCTTCTCCCTCTTCCAATTCAAAACCTTGTAAACAGAACAAGGAACGAAAACCCTAAAACCCTCAATGGCGTTCAGAAAGCCGAACCTGGCTCATCACTCTTGCTTTAAGATAGAAGACGAGGTCGAGGTCACCAGTTCGGACCACAGCCTTCGCGGCACGCTGTTCCCCGCAAAAATTATAGCCCGCCTCTGCAAAACCGATAAGGTCGTAGTTGAATACAAAAGCCTAGAGGCCACCGATGTACCCTTGAGGGAATCCGTTGACATTGTGCTATTAAGGCCCTTGCCTCCACCGGTGAACGATCACAGTTTCGATTTTGGCGACGAGGTGGACGCGTTTTTCAGTGGAGGATGGTGGGAGGGAGTAATCACTCAAGTAGCTGAGGGTCCGGCCTACTGGGTTTACTTTAGGTTTGGGAAACAGGAGTTTTATTTTCATCCTTCGGAGCTGAGGCCTCACCGGGAGTGGGTCAATGGAACATGGCTCCCATCTAGGGTAAGAATTTTTCTTTTTTATAATGATTTTTTGTTTCTGGGTTTTTCTTTAAATCTAAAATTGCTTTATTTTCAACATTCACAAGGATTTGGAAAATATTTGAAGGAAAAACCCACAATAATATTTACTAAATTAGGGAAATATGTACTGAAGTGTTTGTTGTTTCTTGGACTCATTGCCGGGTTTAGTTGGTTATACTATAAACGTTAGCAGTAGACAGACTGGACCTTATGATGTACACGCAATAATTACGAAGAACATGAAAGCATTATATCATACTCCTGAGGACGGGTTATCAATGGTAAATTGAAACTTGAATTGTATTGGCTGGCATTCGTGAATAAAAAATTAGATGATATTGTTTAAACCCTAAATAGCATATACTGATCCAGTAGAATGCATACATAGGCATATCCATCAAAGATAAAAAAAAATTTAGATGGAAGGGTGATGATAGTTGCTTTAGCTTTTGTATCCATTTTTTGCAATTCGTTCATGTATCACAGTTGTAAGTTGGGCATGTTGCTGTATTCACGGCATTCTTTTGAAATTCTCAAATTTTGTCTTATAGCAGAAGTATAGGAATTTTTTTTTTTTTTTTTTTTTTTGGCTATATGGCCATTTAAAATGATTTAAAAAAAAACATATGTTTTTCTTTGTTTAGTAACAAGACATGAAAGCTAGATATACCTTTCATAACCCTAAATAAGACACGCACATTTATAACTTTCAAAGTCCTCGTTATTAGAAAGTATATTCCTTTCTCTCTTTTTTTCCCAAGTAGAAAATCTATTCTTCATTCTGGGCTTAGGAGTGCTATGCATCTCAGAAAATATTAGCCCAGGCTAGGGAGAAAGGTGATATTTGTCAATTAACATAAATTTGGAGAATTCATTATTTAGTTTTCTTTAAAGTAGTGAGAAGATAAGGAGAGCAAGCAAAATAAAAATGAACAGAATGTGTAAAGCAGGCAAGAATAATTCTGAAACTTGTGTTTAAGATGGAATGCGTTTTGAGGAACCTTTTGTTATTTGCTAAAGTGCAACAATGCTGTTTGCTGTTTAACTCTGTTTCAGGAAATAATACTTCTTGGAGACCTTGTTTCTTCTTTCTTGTACTATGTAGTTTAACCTTGTAACCCCTTGATAAGTATACAGAGACTAAACAATCTTTCAAACTAAATGTTTTGTAAAAGTCATTGCAGATTTTCATTTTTGTTAAACCTTTTTTTTTTCTTCCCCTGTTTTGTGGATTCCTCTTTCTTACATGCTCAGTCTTCTCGAAACTGGGCTGCAGGAATCGTCACTTAAAACAGAAGCAAATTCAAGCAAAGAAAGGATGAAGAAGTTTAGTGAAGGAACAGCAGTAGAGGTAAGCAGTGACGAAGATGGATTTCAAGGTGCTTGGTTTGCTGCAACAATTGTCAGTGCTATAGGACAGGACAAATACTTGGTTGAGTACAAGAGCCTGAGAACAGATGATGACATGGACTTTTTGAGAGAAGAGGTTGATATACAGCACATAAGGCCTCGTCCTCCTCATGCTGTCATGATTGATAGTTTCAATCTCAATGAAGAAGTTGATGCATTTTGCAATGATGGGTGGTGGGAGGGTGTGATTTCCAAGGTTGTTAAGGGCTCACGGTACAAAGTTTACTTCAAAGGCACAAATGATGAAGCAGAGTTTCAGCACTCTGACCTAAGACCACGTCAAGATTGGATAGATGGAACTTGGGTCAGGGCTTCTCAGGTATATGACTTTTGTATACCTTCTTTAAAATTTTTACCAGTGAATTTTATTTCCTTCTTTCCTTTGTCATGCTGTTGTAGAGTTTGTTTGAGGAGGTGGAAACTTGGTTTGTCAATTGTTAAGTGATTAAGAATTTCCTTTGAAGTCACAAGAGGTTGCTCAAAACTTGGTTTAGAAAAAGCGCTTGAATTAAATTGAGAATAGTTGTGAAAGTTTCCAAATTTTGTTTACTAACTTGGGACCTTTTGCAGGCCTTGAAGTTCTGATTCATTGAAGCGGGATTATATAATGTTAGTGGGAAAACAGGTGCATTCATCTTCACATTCATCGCAGCTCGCGTACCATACGGAGGTGCTGTTTAATGTGAGTGGTACAGATTTGTTGATCAACAAATCGAAATGTCCGTGGGTGTTTGGCTAACAATTGTACATGCGGTGGTTGTTTCATCCTGGCCTTGTAATAGCATAATCTTGAAAGAAATAATGCTAGAAGTCTCTTTTGTGTTTTTTTGTGGCTTTAAAAATTATCATTGAGCTTGTGATTGATCGTTATTAAATTTTGGTCAAATGTTAATTTTAAAAGCTACCTCATTTTTAAAGAGACACAAGGACACAAGAGGAACTTCTAGAATTATTCATGAAATACTAGTATATTACAAATTGTCTCAACTCCAATGATACTCCATTGTTGAATAGAAAGGGCAGCTATGTGATCATGTTATGAGAGAAACAAAAGCGGCTCCTATTGGCTATCCTGTGTGAACAAATCAGTAATTTAGCAAAATAAATAAAAGAAAAAGAAAAGAAATGCAAAACCAAAAAAAGAACCAAGGCAAAGGGTGAGATTGAGCAACCCCTTTCCTAGACGCAATCCAAACGATCCAATCCTCCGCTACCTCGCGGAGGGGTTAAAGCTTCCGTCTCTCAACTAAACTTGGGTTGTATTTTCTTCCTTACAATTATTATTTATTTTCGGTAAAACCAACATATAATTAGAAGTGCATCAAGATTTGTGTGGGACAATTATATATATATATGGGAAAAATTAACAGCGAACATGAAGGAAAAACTTGATTGATACTAGAGAGAAAACGTAAAACAGAGAAATGTTATTTCATTTCTTTGACAGCAGTTTAAACACTTCTCCGTATGAACTACAAAAGTACAGTGGCCACATGCCTAGACGATGGTTTTTCCGAGTTCATTCTAACAAACAGCATCTGAAAGATTATATCGATATAAAAAAAAATTATAAATCTCACAAAATTCTAAATAGTGCATCACCAAAGTACACCCCTATGAAAGGAAGCATAGTCAAACCAAAACTGAATAGAGGTCAAAATAACCATGCCATGAAAATTCATAAATTCAAAGACCTTAGAAAAGCTAGGATTAAGTTTTAACAAGTAGAGAACAAAACGCAAAAAGCCTTTCAACATTAGAAGTAAAGAAGGCTGCTTTATGGACCAACTACTTCTTCTCTTCCTTCTCAGCCTCTGCTGCTTTCTTCATCCTGGCACCAACATGGCGCTTGTTTGTCCTCTCAATGCGGAGTTTGTCATATGCCCTGAACGATTTCATCTCTTCAGTGACCTTCACAAGCTCCACAGATGGCTTCTCACGTACAATTGGCATGTATGTGCCTTGGACCTGGGTGGCAGTTGCAAGTTCCTCAGGAGCAGAATCACCAGCCTGCAGCAAGGTAAGAAAATGAGATGTCATGCAACAAGAAGACAACCATAGTCCACAATGTACTTCAACAATTTTAAACTAACCTTAAATTTGCGAGCACGCCTTGGGAAGACAACCAACTTGGCCTTGTAAGTCTTCAGCCTCTGCACATTAGCCTGAAGACTTTCCAGAGAACGATTCCTCCTCCGATGATCAACTGCTATCCCAATAGTTGGTGCAAGTTTCTTGGGAATGTTGGCAGCCTGTTTATTTAGATAAAAGATTCGATTACTAAAATCCCATTAAAACCCAATGCAAAACAGGAGATGATACAAGCAGATACAATAAACAGAAAGATTACAACAGATTAGAGATAAAACCCATCTTCTAGACAAGAAAGAATATGCATGGGCTTCTCTACATGTTAATAGATAACATAAGCAATTCAAAAGCCCAATTTCAAACCACGAACACAACAGGCTGCGTCAATTGTGAACTTATAAGGGGTATACACAATAAAAAGAACATAAATAAAATAGAGAAAGCTAAATGTATACTATACAGCATGACAAAGAAAGAAGAACACGAAGACAAGGATCCAACCTTCAGTCAAATTCAAGAACAACCATAGTCCTTCAAGACTATTTTTCATATAACCATTTTCTGAAATTTTGTTTTACCTAAATTGAGAAGCGGAAGGAAACCTACAAACTACAGTATCTAGACTGTTAAGAATTGTAAGTGAACAAAAAAACAGATGATACGTCCAATCATTAATGAAACCTGTGTACTTAGGTTGCACCTTTTGCGCTTTTTAATAAATTGCAATTACATACAAAAAAAATTGTTAATGAGAGAAAAAAATGAAATGTAGTAGTATATAACACAAAAAAGCTTTTCTACCCTAAGTTCAGTGGACAAGAAGGAACATAATCCATATAATCTGACCAAATTAGTCAGCATACAGGAAACAAAACCTTCATATACCATAAAGTTACATAAAAACACCCCACCTTCAACTCTTCTAGAGAAAATCCCCTTCCAGCCCTCACTTTCATGTTATACTTCAATGTTTGCCCATGTACAATGGGACGAAGAGGTCCAGCAGTCGGGCGGGGGAAAATTTTGACAGCCTTCTTCTGACGAGCTGGTAATGGTTGAACAGAACAAACATATCACTACTCAGTCAAAAATATCTCACCAAAAGGTTTTGGATCAATAGATACGTTGCTCATGTTTACTAGTGTTATCAACCGAAATGTAACAACTCATGACCCAAAAAGGGGGCAAACCTAGAAGGAAGAAAATAATATACTCACCATTTCTTCGTCTGGTTTTCCGAGCTGGTTGATTAAACCATGTCTTTACATAATTCTGCCAGTGTTTCTTGAAGTGCCCATTAGGGATAACATTGTTGTGCTTAACCATTTCTTACCTGCAAAGCCATGGAATGAATGAGAAACAGCCTCAAATGATATGCACATAGTTGACACCATGAGATTATGAAAACTGAAACTAGCAAACCACATTTAATGCACCAAAAATATATTTTTGTTTGTGTCCTCTAAAACTCTAGAAATAATGTTGAATGCATATACATGCCTTTTAGTCTCTGCTTAGACAGTTGATATCAGCAATAATATGGTCATTAGAGGGAACAAAAAGGCGAAAACTCAAATTATACTATAACTTACACAACAACAATTTAATAACCAAAATTGTTTAGTGAAAATGCAAAAAACTTCTTCAGAAGCTCATTGAAATGTCAAAGTGCTATTAATTGTGCCAAGTATGCCAAATGCCCAAAACAACAGCATGCTAACACAACAAAAGAAATTCTTAACCATACAAAATACTGAAACACATAATACACTACTAGAAAATAACGGGTTCTGTCAAAATAAGAAGACCAAAAAATCAGATTACTCTTTCCACGTTCGACAAAACACAAGCATTTTGTTCTCTCTTCGTGCCCACAAAAGAAACCAAAGAGAGGCTAATCGAAGCAGACAAATCAAGCTTAATCTAAGGAAGCCATGCACAGAAGCATCAACGAATTCACAATACAGACAATGATGGCTCTGGAGAGCGTCAAACCCCAGAGATGTAATAACAGGTCAAATCAAAAAACCAACGCAACCATACGCGGTTGTACCCTCAAATTAGCAGAAAACAAGCCTTTTGCTAAAATTTTCTAAAACCACCAACAGTTTTCTCAGCAACCAAACAGAGCGGCAGAGATAGATAGAATAGATAGAAAATTGAACACAGATGATGGCAACAAAAATGAATGAGAAAGTGTGGTGACCTTACAGCGCCGCCGACGAAATGCTGAACCTTTTGAGTGTCTCTCTCTCTCTCGCTCTGGCGCAAGAAGCTTTGTTTAGGGTTTCTTCGGTTTATATGTGTGAAGCGAGTAGAGCTAGTGAAAACCCTAGCTGCTTTTCTTTCTGGTCTTTTTGTTTCCCGCATTGGCCCAATTGTTTAGTTGGGCCACAGCTTGGGCTTTTTTCCGCAGCTTGGGTTTAAACTTCTGCTGCTAGTAATACTAATAGGTTTTAGCTTCTTTAAAAAAATGGTAATTTCACTTAACTCACTAAAGTTTCGCGTATTTTGCAAATATCTCTCCAAAGTTTAAAGTCTCACTTTGGTATATCAAAATTTTGTTTCGTTTCAAATACCCCATTCCATTAGGATTTTTCATTAAATCCTAACGGATGAGTGAAATTACTAAAATATCCTTAGTTATTTTTTTTATTTTTCCGTTTAATTTAATTACAATATGTAACGGCATGAGGTATTTGAAACGAAACAAAAGTTCAATACACCAAAGTGAAAGACTTTGAACTTTGGAGGAATGTTTGCAAAAGGCACGAAACTTCAGGGGTTAAGTAAAATTACCCTTTAAAAAAATTAAAAATAAATAAAAATAATATTAATGCTACAACCCATATAATTATCTTATAATGTTGATGTAACGGTCATTAGTTGGGATTGCCACATTAACATTGTGAAATAATTGTAGAATAAAATGTGTTAGATAACATTAGTCTTTTTTAAATATATATATATATGGAAAATGCTAGGAGTTCTCCTCTTAGTATTCTCCTAACGTTCTCCCAGTCTTACGTAAAACATGATTTAAGAAAAAATAAAATTGTAGTGGCCTCCACCACCGGTTTTTTTGGGCATTAGCACCAAATTTGAGGCATTAACACTAAATTTATGATGATCAAATCCATTTTGAGTGATACCATCCATAAATGGTTAACCTTCCACCCTTAAGTTTTAGTTTTGAATCCAAAAACAAGTTTTAAAGCATTATAACATAAATATTAACTCATAAAAATTAATCTATTAGCAAAAAAATGGTACTACAATTTTATTTTTTTCTTAAATCATGTTTTACGTAAGATTGAAAAAACGTTAGGAGAACACTAGGGGAGAACCCCTAGCAAACCCCATATATATATTAAGTAATGCTAAAAGTCACATTTTGATCCTAAAATGTTGATGTGGTAATTTTAAAATAGGAATAGGATCCTCTTAAGTTCATTTGAAGTGGAGAATATTCAGTTAGTTTATAGTGAAAGAGTATTTTTATCTTCTTAAAATGTGAAAAAACAAAAATACCCCTAAAGTATAACTAATTGGATAGTATCCCGTGATCATGTTCCTCTTTTAAATGGGTTTTAAGATATTTCCTCCAGACTGATTTAAAGAAAATTTATGTCCACAAAAGGATAAAATGAACAAATATGAACCACCACTAAATAAAACTAAAAAAAATTACACAATGAGCTAATTAAGAGGCAAGTTAAGGTAAATTGCTTTTCGGAAATCTTAAGGGGGAATCAAGATTAAGGATTGAGATTGGTGATTGTATATAAATATGAGGTAAATATTTAACAACAAAGAACACAAAACTATGAAATGGAGTTCTTCATCCACCTTTTTCTTTGCCATCTTCTGTATCTCCAACTTCCTTTCACTTGTGGGTGAGTTCTTCTACGATTTCTCTTTCTGCATTTTTTGACCCCTATGGATATTTTCCCTCTCTTTCTTTTCTTTTCTTTTTAAATTATTTAGTTATTTATTTTAACCTTTCCCTTGTTTCCAATGATGTTTATATATTATAGCTACGGAAGATCGGACGCCAGAATGTGTTTAGAAAAGCCAAACGTGGTAAGGGATATGTTTAAGAGCCTGTTTGGGATTGCGGTGGAAAATAGAGCTTTTGGATATAGAGCTTTTGTCAAAAGTGCTGTTACTGAAAAACCATTACATGTTTGGTAACTGCATGTTTTAAGTGTTTTTTTAATATTACTGATGTTTGGTAATAAAACTAAAAAAGTGCTTTTAGTTGAAAAAAATGGCATATAAGGACATGTAATATATATATATATAAATGATTAGTGTTAGCTTTCACAAGTACAAATTATTTTATAATGTTTTATATAACAAAACATCAACATTTTATTTCTTTTGTACTTATATGTAATAAAAAGTGATGTCAATCATTTTTTTTCTTTTCTTTTTTAAATTATTTAACACACTTTTTAATACCACAAACTTCACGGTATTTAACACGTGAAAAAAAAATAACATTAAAGAAGATCCTTATAACATTTTAAATTGTTTATAACAAAAAAAAAAAAAAACATTAACGGGTCACAAGTAAATTAGCAATTTGGTCACGCTCAATGTTCATAGAATTTTCATTTGATGTATCTGATTGTTGTATGCTTGACTCATCTTGTGCTTCGTTATCACTTAAACTGTCAGTAGGTAGTAAATCTTCATCATCATCATATGGTTGAAACTCAGCATCCTGTATTGCATGCTTCCTAATGAAGTTATGAAGAGCCTATATATATATAAACTGAAAAGCAATTGAAAAAACCCAATCATATTTGCAATTGATAAAACTGAAAAGCATTATATATATATATATAAACTGAAAAGCATGAGACGATGGTGTATTAGGTGGAAAATAGAGTTTGAAACAAATCTCTCATATATCGAAGCAGATAAAAAAAAGAAAAAAAAAAAAAGAAAAAAAAAAACTGAAAAGCAGGAGGCGGTAGTGTATGAGAGAGAAATGGATTGGTAGAGTTGAAAAACAAATCTTCTCATGTCTCAAAGCAGATACATTTTGTACAATAAAAGACTCACGTGAGAGAGAGAGAGAGAATATAAAAAAACAAGAGGCTGCCTAGCTATGCTGCGACGTGCTACGTGAGAGAGAAAAAGAGAAATAAACGCTTTGCCTATGCGCCGTGCAACATGAAAGAGAAAAAGAGGTAGGAGACGACGTGCAGCAGTGTGCTCCACGTGAAGATGCAGAAAAATTAAAGCAGCGCATCAGAAACAAGGCAAAAAAAAAAAAAAAAAACAATGCTTAAAATCCAGCCACTCAAGCGACATCTACAAGACGGTTCAAACTTTCTTATTCGTATTTTCAGCTCTCTTTCTTCCTCTCGTTCAATAGGCAAGCAAAACCTCGGCTCTCTCTCATTTTCAGTCCATAAATCATATTGTTCACCATGATTTTTTTCTTGCTATGTAAACAACTTATCTTGGTCATGATTTTTGTGGCCAAAAACTTCAAACTCTCGTCTCTCTTTCTCTCTTTGACACACGAAAGAATAAGATTATCTAGAGATCAAAAGAAAAATCAAGACTTACCGTGATATGCAGCTCTTGAAGACAGGCGATGGAACTCACCAGCTCTCAAATTCACAGAAGGGTTTGCAGCTCTCAAATCCGTGGAAGAGGCACAAGGAATGAAAAAAATTTGTATATATATTGGTAAATTGGTAATGTTGTAAATATGTGAAATATTTTGAATATTTTTGTCAATTTTGTTATTTTGATTAAACCAAAACTGCGGCGCGCCTTTTGGTTGGAAGTCCGTTTTGTCAAAAGCCTCGAATTTGAGCTTTGGACTAAACGTGGGTTTGGAGCGTTTGAAATCTCAAAAGCCCTTTCAAAGGATTTTACCAAACGACCTTGTTTTTTCTAAAACGGGCTTTCAAGGGTTTAGAAGCGCTTTTTGGGTTTGCAACCGCAGACCCAAACAGGCTCTAAATAGCTTGCACTGTAGGAAGCAATGCCAACAATGGGAGGGCGCTACAGGGGGAACATGTTATTTGCTCAAATGCAACTGCTTTCTTTTTTTTTTTTTTTGCTTTGGATAATGTTATGCTTAGGATTTGTTTGTTTCAGCATAAAATATTTTTGTATTTTACAGTGTTTAATGCGACTTAAAATGATGGTCAAACTGAAATAATTTTTCGTTGACCAAAAAACCCTTCATTAACTACCGTAAATTGGTTTCCAATTTTAAAAATCGTAAACCAATTTTCCCACCCACCCTCATGCTCAACCCGATGCTTGACTTTTTTTTATTTTGCTCGACTTTTCTATTTTACTATTCCCTTACGCACGCTCATACAGCCATGCTAACCCGATCCAGAGTTTCTCTCTCTCTCAGCTAGCATAGATTTGAGAGAATCTCGTCTCTCTTTGACTAGTCTCAAGATCTCTTCTCGCTCTGTTGATATCGTCTCTTTAACTTCTGCATCTCAAAATTTATCTTGAGGCTTGGATCTCAGGTACTTTTGGATTTTTTTTTTTAATTTATAAAAATTGAAAATTTTAACGAAAAATAGTTAGTAAAAGATTAATAAATAATTAAAAAAGAAAAGAAGCGGGAAAGAGAATGTTCAAAAGTTTTATAATTTTGAGTATGATTTGCAAAATCTAGAGCATTCATTTAACATAAATGCCCCAAATTAGAGCTATTGCACGGTGTGCAATACCCTAAGCATTGTACCCGATCTCAATCCATCGCTAGAACTTTGCCTTTTGCACCTTAATTCTTGTATCTCATCTTTTATTTATTTATTTATTTTATTTGTTCCTCATAGCATATATAATATAAGTTCCAATAATAACAATATTACAAGAATTAAATAAAACAGAATATTATTATATGAAAACAGAATAAAAATCTATTCACTCTATCATCTCATCCTCTTCCTCACTCTTCTATAATCAACTCAATGCCAAGCATATTTTGAAATACTCCATGGCAATGAGCTTGAAGCGAAAGCCCTGAACTCCAAATACATGTACACAGCAAAAAGCTTTAGCCAGGCTTGAGCATGGCCCGATCTTTACTGCCCTGAGCTAAAGGTACCAGAAACTCAGCGTTAGTTCAGCTACAAGCAACAACTAAATATAGATTTAAATCATTTGATCATATAAGCAAGTTTCATCACTAATTAAACGAGTAAATTGCATCAAATTCAGTACATATTCTCCAAGGATATAGTTTTCATCTCATGCTATCCAAGAGTCAGCTTATGTATTGATTCAGATTAGCTATTGTGGTTGCATTTTTTGTTTTGTTTTGTTTTTTTTTTGGAAATTCGAAAAATAGTAGTAAAAAGCTCCATAAGGCGATATTTGCCCCTACCGATTCTAAATGGGACAGAGAGAACATATTAAGCAGCTGCAGCACCAGGAGAAGAAGAATGAGAGGAGAAAAAGGAGGAGGAGGAGACCAAGTTTGCAAAGAACAAGAAGTTGGGAAGTAGAGCTGGAGCTCAACACATGGAAACTACCATCGCTCACATGTCACCAGCATTCTCGGAGACCTTACTGTTGATTTTCACTGGAAAGGATGCAGATAAATAGGAATCACAAGGGACAGGGCAGTTTTTGTCTTCTTTGTTTCCTCAATGAAGGATATAACAGAGAGATCTTCTACTTGGGTTAACAAAATAAGACAGACTATTCCCATGTTTCAAAAAGTTTTTTTTTTTTTTTCCTTTCTTTAGGATAAGTAGGGGGTATTAGAAATGCAAATGGGCACAACTTGTTTGCATGAGAAGAATCCAAAGAGAAGGCAATATAAGAAAAGCTAATTTATAAAATCTAAAAAATCCAAAAAGCAGAAAATGAAGAAAAACTTCCAAAGAACTTTTTGCAAGAAATAAAAGTGAGACCTCTTTTGCTTCTTAAATTTCCTTGCTTCAAGGAAGTTTAATTGCATGTAATAGCGTTGAATGAAAATAAAAAAAATATCAAGAGAAAGTGCAAAACGACATGGTAAAAGATTTCAAGAAACAAATTCAAAACCAAGTACCTTACACTAGAATCTGAGTGTCGATGATGATCTGCATGGAATAAGATGCTGTCACCCAAGCATGCTGAGGCATCAACTGAGCATTATACCAATCTTCTACCACTTGCTCTGGGAGTGGTAGTGCAAATTGGTATCCAAGGAGGCCACAACTTGCTGATTCCATCCAAAATATCAGTGAACTGGAAGTAGGAATAATTTTTAAAAATAAAGATAGTCATGCCATCCTTTTCATTTGGCAACTCTATTTCCAAGCTTGTTTTTCCAATCCAATCTCTGCAACGTTTGACAGCAGAGTTCTCCCGATATATTTCCTATTTCTAAACTTCTTGGTTTTCTTAACTCTCCCAAGCTCAAACTTTTTCTTCATTTTTTCCAACTTCTCTTTCCCCCCTTCGATGTCAGCTTGAATGGCTTTCTCTCTTCTATCATCCGATAGCAAAGCCAATCTGGCAAACTTCTTGGGCCTCACTAGTCCAAGTCTCTCAGTTATGTCCTTGAATGCAGGAACAAGTCCACGTCTAATGAAGCATCCTTCAATGAGTTGCATTGAGTTTGATTCAGGGAGAGATGGGGCATCTTTCAACTCAAGATCCAAGCAAAATGGGGAGTCCTTTAACCACATTCTAAGGGAGTGTGCCTTAGCTACAAGGAGCCCACTTCTTGTTCTACAAGGCAGAAAAGGGGATCCCATCTCCCAAAGGCAAGCCTTCAATGTGCTATTAAGGGAAACCATGTTATACTCTGATGTCCCTGTTATCAGAACAACTGATTTTGGAGACTCTGGATAACCCTGCAATGATGCGTCCTGCCATAATAAAGGAACCTTATGTTAGAGACAAAAATAATAATAATTGTCTTCTGAAAAGTCCAGTGACACTAATGGCCCTTATAGCAGACCCAGAAATTAGAATAAACTTATCCTGTGTCAATTACATGTTCCAATTCATCCTTCTCAGATTTTAAATGTAATGTATATTACCAAGCTCGCAAATGAATCAGATCTTGATCATTTGGGTGTGCATGGGTTCGCGCGTGTGCACAAATGTGCAATTGTGCAGGAGTGCTTGAATTTATGCAGGTATAGATGTACAGACTAGTGAAAGGTTACATCTTTTACATACTAACCAGCATTGGACTAAACTTTTATTTCCCAAAGATGTAGATGTAATGTTTTATGCTTTTGCTATTCTAACAAAATCATGTTGAATTGTGAAATTGCTTGTATAAGGCCAGGGCCTTTTTTTTTTTTTTTTTT